>SNQJ01S0028155.1:2564-39149 GCA_010110895.2 Picea sitchensis | reverse complement strand
TCTAACTGGTTATAAATGACAACAATGGGTAATGAATAAATGTTGAATGCTAATTGATGAGTTTTTGTGCAAGAGGGAAGTTTTGGGAAAAAGATCCCCACACTCATTCACCCCCCCTCTAAGTGTGGTAGGTGTGTCCAACACATAAGACCAGGAAAAAACATCTTTGTATTTTTTAAGAAACTCAACATATTTACTCTTGATTTCGGGAGATAGGTACCTGAATACTTTAAATAATCTAGGACTCTCTTCGGTACCTATATTGCAATCTTCGACCTCTTCCGACTGAGGCTGTAAGGTAGTCTTCAAAGGGATGTCGTCATGATTAAAGAGCCTTTCTAAGGGAATCAGGCCCTTGGGTATCTGATTATTTTTTAAAACAAGCATACAACGACTAGCGATCTTATCTTGGAACTCTTGGGGGTCTTCTCCTTCCTGCATGATCCAAATAGGATCATTTTGGTTCTCTTGGTCAGCATGCGTTTCGGTGAACTTGTCTACTGTTTCTAAAAATTTTCGGAGTTGTTCATCATCCTCAAAGACTTTCCAATATTGTATGTTATTGGGTATGGAAGGCCTATGTCTCATTTGTATATGATATTTTAATTTGAAAGCAGTGGGAGGTGCGAAAGTCGAAGCAACTTTGGCTAAAGCATCTGCCTGTTGATTTTCTGCTCTCGGAATGAAGTGAATATTAACAGAGGAGAAAAAATTTCGATTAGGTCCCAGACACAATTTCGATATGACCTTAACCTAAGATGTTTGGCCTAGTACTGTTGATTAACCTGTTTCACGATCAATTCTGCATCACCAAAAACTTCCAAGTTTTTAATTTTTATTCTCCTAGCGGACTCTAATCCTAACACTAGAGATTCATACTCACATATGTTATTAGTGTGGTCAATGTTCCACTGTAGCCTATAAGAGAAAGGGATAACGAATTGGTTATCAGGTGCCACAAAAATTACTCCATCCCCAGCTCCAAGATAAGACGAGGCACCATAAAAAAGCATTTTCCAAATACCAGTGCTATATACATCCTGTTCTGTTTGTTCTTTTTCTTTTTTATTTCCTGTACAATTTTCTTCTATACATGCATCAACATCATCATCTATAAATAATATACAATTACATAAATCTTGATCAACAATATATACAGGATAATTATTTGGGCTGAGAGGGTCACTAATTGTAAATGCTAACCTGGTTTCTCTGTACAATCGCATGAGTTGTCCTCCGAAAATTGGAATTGATGCATACGTCATATCAAGTTGAAGGGAACCTCCAAGTTTAGTACCCTAGGACTGGGACAAGAGCATGCCATATTTTGGGGGTATATCTTTGACAACTACATCCATTAAAACACTTTTTGCAGGTACATGTGCAAGGTTTACAACTAAGTCCTTTATCATGTCTATACACTTGACTTTCCTTGAATAAAATGAATATAAATCTCCATAAGGCATGGTGATTTCAAGGCCAAGTTTGTCCATGATTGCTTTAGGCATCACATTGTAAGAGGCCCCAGAATCTAACATGCAGTTATGGAGAAGATGGTCAAAAATAGTCAAAGTGATGTAGAAAGGGGCAACAGTGTCTCTGGCACCTTTGAAGTGTGGGTTGAAAATTATGTTAGGCTTATCATCTTCTAAGTTTATAACATCGGCCTGACTATCATTTTCTGAAAAACTAATCATTTTAGCAATTTGTTTCCGGTATATCAGGTTTTTGGCCAGTTCGATAAGGGGAATAGGGATTTTGATCTTATTGATTTTGTTCTCTAGATTAAAACTTCCAATGGTTTTCTCAATTTCCATGGTTTGAGTCTCCAACCCTTTCTTTTCATCTTTCCTTGGTTGTGGGGCCTTTGTTTCGGTAATAGGGGTGTCTAGTTTCTGCATGCTTAAGGGTGACGTTTCCGCTGTCTTTGTTTTAATAGACTGTATGTTAGCGGTCTTAGTCCCTTCAGTCTATTTTTCAGTGATTTTTGAAACTGCTTCGTCAATTTCAACCCTCGACAGTATCTTTTTAACTAGAGCAGTTGTGGAAACCCTGTTTCTAGGTCTTAGGTTGTACTTCTTGTGGAGCTCGACCATTATACCATATGCTATTCCCTGATAGGTCAAATCTTTCGAAACAATGCTGTTATTGTTACTCTCAATCCTATATTCTGTAGTTAGATAATTTTCGTAATTGTGTCTTGTTATATAAGGTTGTAGGCAGTCATCGCCAAGATTTTTCATATCCTCTTCTAACTCCTCGAAATCCTCCAAGTCTTGTCCTTCTATAAAGTTTTCGCTTTTAAAAGGAGTTTGGATTTTTTGATCTTCATTCTTAATTTGTTTTTGGTGGTTTTGAGGATTAGGGTTCTTCCTGAACTCCTTTCTAGGGTAATGTTAGTTCTTATCTTGATCTAGTTCCATTCTCGATATTTTATTTGACAGTTCTTTGATTATTCTAGCTATATCATCCATTTTGTCTTCTGAAGATCTTCCTGATCCAGAGGGTCCTCCTTGCTCCCTGTATCTCCTGATTTCTTTGTTTCCAATCTCAAATTTGGCTTTCAGATTCCTTGATGCCATCACGTTAGATTCAATTTCCAAGGCATCATATTGCATCTTGGTGAGATCTACTGATCTTCTCTCCCATAATAGGCCAAAGTCGAGATCAAAGGCTCCAGCGAAAGTCACTTTCGCTGCAGGTTGTGAGGGTTTGACCTCGGTTGGGATTTTATTGTACATTTTATTGAATCTTTGGGTAAACTCAAGAACTGATTCAAAGTTTTTCTTTTGAAGAGCCCCAAATTCAGTTAGATAATAAATATGGTCTTTCCGCTCACCCCAGTGTCTGATAAAATGTTTTCAAGTTCATCATATGACGGTATAGATCCAGCTGCTAGGCCTTGAAACCAGTTTCTTACTTTCCCTTCAAAGGTTTGAACCAAGAGTATGGAGTAAACATCTTCATGTTCCAATCCAAGAATGTCAGCGAATTAATCGAAAAAAATTATGTGTTCAACTGCCGTTAAATCGCCCTCTTCCATGAACTTGGGCAGGTTTTTCATGTAATTTTCTGGTAAATCATGGAGAGGGATTGGTAAAACCAAAGGGGAATATCTTGTAGCAACCTTTACAAATATCCGAAGAGGTGGTGCTTGGCCACCTGCTCCTCCTGGACCACCTGTGGCAGCACCTCCCGCCCCACCTCCCCCAGCCGCGACCATTGTGGATTTAGCGGTTAAAATTTTGGGGGTTATAAGGAAAGGTTTGAAGAAATCGGTTATCGATGGGGAGGAAACTTGAGAAAGAGGAGCTTGGGGAATGTGGATTGGTTCCTTCAGAACCACATGGTGAGAATATAGGAGAATAAACAGAAGTTGAGTCGAGATATATAGGATAATTGTTTGAGTTTTGAGAGGTGGGAAATTGAACCTCGAGAAGCGAGGGAGAATCGGTTGCAACAGGAAGTGAGACAGATCTTCATTTTCTATTGGTGTGGGAAAAGGCTAAGAAATCTTCGGTCTTAAAAACAGGAAGAACCAAATCTGATTTAGGGGAAGTAACTTTATCAACAAACTATTTCCCGTAAGGGGGTGGAATACTTGATTCATCGTGTTGATCTTTAGAGTCAGACTATGTAATTCAGGCTGATAATTTTTATTTTTTGATGAGACAGTCTGCCGAAAGTATCTTCTTGATTTTAGAAATTTTTCTGGGTCGGAAAAAGGCAAAATTTGCTTGTCGTCTGGATTCTTCCTGGTGTTCTTCTGGTTAAGAGCCAGTTTAAACAATGTGGAGTCTCCAAGTGAAAGATAAAGGTAGCCTTAGAAGGTTTTCAAACTTTGTTCACTATCAAAGAAGGAAAATGTCAATGTCGTTCTTCCCAGGGAAAAAACTTTGTTTCTCTGTTCCCCGTCAATGACGCCAAAAAGATGTTTTTCCTGAGTTTATACTTTAAGGCTCTAAAGTATACTGTCAAGGCATATGAAAATATAGAGGAAGTTGAGGACAAAAAAAACAATGATTAAAATCTGAGGGCTATAATTGGTTTCTCAACTGTCTCTGTCAAAATTCCCAGTTTTCCTGAATGTTGATATCTCTCTTTATTGCTTCCCATGAACGTTCTAACTCAACCCGGCTATTTGTTGTTTGTAAGATAGTGTTAAATAAATTTAGAGTGATGCTGGTTTGATCCGAAAGACCGGGTTCGATGTTAGGCTGCCTTGAAACTGGTACTGTCATGAAGGATAAAGGTAAAGAAGATACAATTCTATGTTTTCTTTTTAGGCTTCATTATCTCTATTTCGCAATGTAAAGAAAATGATTTTAGAACATGAATTAATAGGATTAAATTGTAGGTCATTTCTTGTATTTGAGTTAAATTTAAAGGAAAGGAAACATGCATGATATGAGGAAAAACATAAAGCTATTAATAATGTGAGGCCTCAATTTAAGAGGAATCTCACGTTGTAACAGAAGTCCATGAAACAAGAAAAATATTAATGAAGCATATGATATTGGAATCTAAACATTTACAGGTCTTGTATCTGTTGATAACCGATACAGAGGAAAGACTGTAAATGATTTAAATAACAATTTCCACAATAGAGGTTGTACTAAATTGTAGCCAAGCATTCATCAATTAGATATATGAAAGGAAGATGAAAATATAGGGGAACACAACTCAGACGTGACAAAATTTGGAATCTTCAATCTGCATTTCTATTAATTCAGAGTCTCTTGAAAATTACTCGTCAAAATGCCTTTTTAGAGAAAAAAAAAGCCCCATTTCAGTCTTCGCTCCTTGTATTTATACAAGGTCATCAATACTTGATGGTTAGCAATCTCCTACTTTTTAGGAGAAAAATAGTTACAAAACTACAACCTTAATCGTTGCATGATTAACTTTTGTTTGTCTATCATTTCAATAGTATAAGATTTCAAACGATACTTCATTGTTTAGTTGAAGTCTCTCCCTCCTTTGATGTTATACATTCAATACATTTCTCCAGAAAGTGAACAAAATTTCTAGGAGGTGTCGAAAGATCCCTAGTCTCAAATAGATAAAACTCTCTTTGTACCTTTGGAAACTGGTCTTCAAAACCTTTATTGGCAAACCTGATCACTTGCAACTTTAAATTGGGTTGTACCATCCATCTGTCTATTAGGTTGGCATAGATTTCCTTCAACTGTGAAATTTCCGCTTGAATCTCCTTCAAGCCCTCTTTGCAGTTCAACTGCTGTTTCACAATGTTTATCTGCCCCAGTCGCTCAGAGCAATAATTTCCTTCAATACCTAATGTTTGCTTATCCAAAGAATCAAAGATTCCCTCAAAGTCATCTTTGATTATGCCAGGATACGTTTGTTCTGACTCAAAACATTCTTTCCTTTGAAACTCACTCACAAAATCTTTATTATAAATATACTTGGGACTGGGAGGAAATTTATACATTACTTGTATATGCTCCAGTCTGAAAGAGCCAATGACGACCCCTTGACTGTCCAAAATGCTTCTCGTATGCACATATGTTCTCTCTAAGGCCCAAATGATCATGTCATTATAAGTCATGAGTCGCGTCCGTGTAGCTACTTTGTGAAGTTCAAACTCCGCTATGTCTCGGAGTTTGTTGTCGACATCATGAGGGAAATTATTAATTTCATAATCCCGAGTTTCGAAAATTTGCCTCCATGATTTTATGGAATCGATGGCATGCGGTATTTTATCAGATACAATGTCTCCGTCTGGACTTGAGATTTCTATAAATTCCTCGCTTTTCTTGGGTTCTTTCTTAGGTGCCATGATGTTTGCACTGGACCAGAAACCTGTTTATAGAGAAAATGTGTATAAAACTGGATACATGCGATTTCCTATAGATGTAAGGGATAAGAATGAAGTTCGAAACACATGAATTTTATTAACCCTTAATTCATGTTATGACGAGCGTACTGATAGAGGCAATGACAAATTAATGCTTTAATTGAAAGATATTCCTGGAGGTACGCTTTTGCGTCAAAAAAAATCTTCATTTACCCGTTATTAATACTGCCGTATATCGACGATTTCAAAAATGGAATTTCGAAAATCGCTGCCTTCCTCAATTCTTGAAATGCGAAAAGAAGCTTAGTTATCACTAATGATGTTTTGAAAACAACTTAAGCTTAATCTTAGACTTTGTTTAAAGAAAACGCGATTTCGCATTTCAGAACTTCAGGGATCCCGTTGTTAGGAGATATGTCATAAGAAAACCTTGGATCATGAAATTGCGATGGGATTAGTGAGGCACTAATCATTCGTATTAAAGCTTTAATTAATCAACATTAGTGAATAATTATTTTTTGCTTTTACTTTTCAGAAAATCGAGGATCGGGAGTTCGAAGGATGAGAGTTCAAAAACGCTTTAGTAGAAAGAAACCCGAATCATGAAAGATTAAGGGAAAGATGATTGCGTTTAGGATTTTAATTAATTACGGATTAAAGAATGCTTTGTGGAAAGCGACGAAAAATGTAACATTTATTTCATCCCCCCTTTTTATTTTTTTATATTTTAATATGTTAAATGACTTCGGGATTTCGGCACCGGGAAATTGGGATGGTTGAAGATCATACCTTGAGAAAAACCGAATCTTGAAACCCGAAAAGGAACATAAGACTCTGACTCCCCTTTTTTGGACTAATGGTGGCTCCATGACTTAGGAAAAGATGAAGCTTCAGTTTTAAAGGGTAGAAAAATTTAAACTTCGTGTCAACACTCCCTTTCTTTGATGGCTTAGCACATGTGGTCATGATGGAGAAACACCTTATTCATGGATCAAACTGATTACACTCTTGCAGAGGTTGGTTACACTTTGAAGCTTGATCTTGGAGTACTTGTTGCACATATACTCATGCATTTAGTAAATTCCTCCACCTTATGAGGCCATCTTGCACACCTTCTCATGTATTATTATTCACACTTGCCATTTTGGAGGAGTGTCTTGCACACATGTTGAGGCATGTTATTGAAATGAAGAAAGGCCACCCCCAAATATTGTGGCTTCAAAACAATATTTTACAGATGATCCATAAATGAGAGACCGATATCCATCTCATTTCACCAACACAGATCCTTTGTGGAAGTTTACTTCTTATATCTGTCTTAATCTTGTATAGAGTGTTCTACCTTTAGAAAGGTTATTGGGCCTCTATCCTTTGCACTGTACAAGGATGTCTATTCTTCTATGTTTTTCTGATGGATGTAAGGTTTTTTTGAGATCAATTCCCGCTTCCGAAATTTACCTCCCCTTTTCTATTTTCCCAACTTCTTTTGTTCATTTCTTTTCTCTCTTCTATACTTGCCCGAATTCCCATTTTCTTTTCTCCCTTTCTAGTTACTATACTTAGTCGTTTTTCTTTGATGAGTTCACGGGTTGGCGAACTCGCGGGTTCTCAATTCCATTCATATTCCCATATAATGAGTCTAACCAACCGTTGTATTATCCTATACTTATCCATTTCTACAGTCGCGGGTTCACGGGTTCAAGCTTTAATATCCCATGTTTCACGATACACATTTTGGACCCAAGAGATCCACGATCTACATTTTGGCCATCGGACTCCCCGAGCTCCTAAGTATCTCATCTCTCCTATATTGAATCCGACTGACCGCATTACAACACTTAGCCAATTTTTGACATTTCACAATCGCGGGTTGGTGTGTTCAGAAAAAATCCCAAATCCTAATTGCTCTTGCCTGTCCCCGCCATCCTCATGCTTTTACCAATACACAGTTAAGAATGGTTTAATGCTACTAACTCATCATGCAGGTTCCGTAAAGATATTCATTAATAAGAGAAGGGTTCGAGGAGATTTCTCATTAAAATCACATTAAAGCATAATGTAGGAGAATCATCAACGTCATTTGTGAGCACACGTGGCAGGAAAACTCAGCGCTCAGGAATCATTTCAGAATCTCAAATGCTAGGAGTTACTGCGAATCCTTTGGGGAGCTGATGAAGAACAAAAGAAGTTCAAACACTTGGAGGTGGAATGATCATGAATGATCAGGGAGTTTCACTCCGAGTCTTGAATGTAACTGAACTTAGGTAGCAATTAGGTTTTTCGTTTTGTAGGTAGATGAGTAGTCCGAGGGAACCCTAAGGACCCTCTAAGTTAAATAGAGGTTTTGTACGCCCAAATGAGGCTGCTGCGAGTTAGTAGGAATTTTCTGAGTTTTAATTTATTGTTTTGATATTAGCTGTAGCCATTTACTTTTGAATGAATATGACAGAGGAGAATTGAMCCAAATTCATAGTACTGTTACTGCTTACAATTCTCTGTTATTGGATTTTCATAAATGAATGAATTTCGGTATGAATGGATGAAATTGTGAATGGAAATGTAAGTTTCAATTGTTTCTCTTATGTTGAGTGAGTGCAAGGTATGCACACCGTATGCAAGGAGTGCATTGACGAGATCTGGTTCGATTCTGAAGCTCATAAGAGATAGCACGAAACTTTCCCTTTGCAAGGAATGCAAAGTGACTACTGCAAGGCATGCATAGTCACCCACAAGAACTAAGTCTTGCGTAATAATTTGCTGCAAGGAGTGCATAGATCTGGAATCTCAGGAGGAGGAGCTACAACAACCACTAGATCGACTGCAGGGAGAAATATGGGCCATCAGATCAGATTGCAGACATGAGGAACGTGCACAAGGGGAGAACAAATCTCGTTCGTCGGATCTAGACGCGAAGGACCAACATCCGTTGGATTGAAGTATGGTGCACATATATTAACCCTTTGAAAGTGCACAGGAGAGGAAGAATCACGAAATCACAAAATTCCAAACTCTATCGGAACCATCCATCAAGAAGGGACATGTGGTGAGAGATCAAGATTTCGCTGAATTCACAATCGGGGGAACTGGAGGCAGGAGTTGTGAAAACTCACGAAATCCAAAATCACGAGGCCATATGGACTGTCGGACCATGGAGAGTTAAGGATCGTTGATCTGACGCAAGAAGATTTCAGGAAATTAGGGATCAGGAGAAGGGAGGTGAGCAATTCTCCAACTTCACAAAATGTGAAGGAGACAACAAGACCGTTGAATCATATGGATTTTGGACCATTTATATGACGTGTGTGGAGCCCATATTTCGAGTTTCAAAAATTGGGAGGATGAGAAAAAAAACCTTCCAGGGGCGCGAACTGTGAAGTGCTCGAGAGGTTGGTCCCAGGTCACAGTGAGGGGTCACATCGTCGAAGGATAAGGGAGGAGCTAGCATCTGCTAGGCCCCACGTCTGGATTTTAGAAGTTGGAGAATCAGAGTTGGCTCATACACAAACACATGACACAATAAATCATGACATGCCTTTGGTTAAGCGAGTGGTCACATCCATGGTCACGTAACGAAAGGAGCTTAGCCAGGGAAGAGCTAGCACTCGTTTTGTGTTGAAATTTGAATAACGCTCATGAGAGGGCTCGTGGGTCTCATACAACCAACAAATTTGGAGAAAGGACCTATGTAAGTTGATTTGGGGTCTAGATGAGACCCAAAGAGTCAATTCGACTCAGTATCTTGATCGATCCTTGACCGGGAGGTCAGCAGCCTCGATGGGAGAAAGTGGGGGTCTGCATCAAGTGGTATCCGAGCATAACTTTTCTTGAAGACAATAGGTAAAGGAGAGGATACAAAAGAACTCAAATTTGTACTCTGTGTGTGACAGACAATCAACACAATTCCACCAAGGATACCAGTGGAGCCACCTTTAGCCAATCGGGTTGTAGAAAGGGAAATGTGAGAACTTCGTGTAAGATTGGAGGCGATGGAGGAAGCGCAAAGAAGGGAACCTGATGATGGAGACATCAGCGCTGCAGAGAGTGAAGGGGTAGAAGTCGAAGAAGATGTAGGAGAAAATGTTGCTGAATAACGCTTGCTGAGAGAAATTGTTAGGTTTGGAGCGAGAACCAAAATAGAGGTCTCAATGTACGAAGGTAATTTGGATGCTGAAGAGCTGCTGGATTGGGTAAGGTCCATGGACAAATATTTCGACTATCAAGATGTCGATGAGGATAAAATGGTGAGACATGATGTCACCAGACTAAAAATACATGCAACACTATTGTGGGATGAACTGCAGGCTGAGAGGAGAAGCAAAGGAAAACACAATATAAATAATTGTGATAGAATGGTAGCCAAGCTCAAGGCTAAATTAATGCCCAAAGATTATCAGATCAATCTGTTCAGGAAGATGCAAAACTTGAGGCAGAAGGGTATGACAGTTAAAGAGTACATAGAGGAGTTCTACAAGATGAACATTAGAACTGGACAAAGGGAGAAGGATGAAGAAAAAGTTTCCAGGTATATAAATGGCCTGAGGTATGAAATCCAGGATGAGATCAGCATGATGTCAGTAAGGACTGTGGAGGATGCTTATCAGGTCTCACTGAAGGAAGAGGATAAGTTGGCCAGAAAACAAAACCAACGAGGTAGAGGTAGACGCCCAACTCCAAACAAAGGAAATGGAGTTTCCCATGACAAGGCACATAAATCCAAAGATGAGGCTGAGAAACCACACAGTCACTCAGAGAGAGAAGGAAGTTCCCGAGGAAGACAAGATGGTGGAAGAATTTCTTCTAGAGGAAGAGGCAGAGGATGAGAAGTGAGATGTTACACTTGTGGAAAGGTAGGCCATAAGTCTTGGGAATGTCTTGAGAGAAAGAAAGAAGGAGAACACAAAGCTCACAATTTAGAAGCACAGAGATCAAATGTTGAAGTAGAAGGAGCAGAGGATGGAACATATCTGATGTTGATAAAAGTTCTCTTAAAACCAGAGGCAGAAGTTGAAAAACCAGTGCAGAGGAACAATTTCTTCAGGACAACTTGCAAGACTAAAGACATAGTGTGCAAGGTGATAATTGACAGTGGGAGCACTGACAACTTAGTATCCACAGAGATGGTGGATAAATTGGATCTCGAGACAACTGCACACCCAAAGCCATACAAAGTCTCATGGTTGTAGAAAGGACACCAGGTAATGGTTACTAGACAATGCTTGGTTGAAATTAAGATTGGAGGATATAGAGATGAAATTCTATGTTATGTAATTCCCATGGATGTATGCCATATTTTGTTGGGAATACCATGGCAGTTTGACAGGAATGCCAATCATGATGAGAGGAAAAAGACATACACCTTGGAGAAGAATGGTAGGACACACATGTTGCTGCCAATAGAGGAGAAAAAAATGAAAGAGGAATCCAACAAGCATACTTCTCATGAGTGGGAAGGAACTCCTGAAATATGTAAAGAAAGGATAGGAGATGGAGTTTGTTGTGGTGAGGAAACCTAGAGTTTTCCTTACAATCACTTCAATGGATGATTTTACTAAAGAAATTCATGAATTGTTGGATAATTTTGCTGACATAGTGGTGGATGAGCTGCCTAACTCATTGCCACCCATCAGAAGTATCAACCATCATATTGATCTGATACCAGGAGAAAGTATACCAAACAAAGCAACATACAGGTTGACACCTCAAGAGAATGAGGAGGTAAGGAACCAAGTTCAAGAATTGTTAGACAAAGGTTTGGTCAGAGAGAGCTTGAGTCCATGCGCAGTGCCAACTGTGTTGATCCCAAATAAAGATGGAGGATGGAGAATGTGTACATGAGTCTTGAGAGACATTAACAAGATCACCATCAGGTATAGGTTCCCTTTGCCGAGAATGGATGATTTAATGGACTGTCTAAGTAGAGAAAAATTATTTTCTAAGATAGATTTGAAGAGTGGATATCACCAGATAAGAATGAGAGAGGGTGATGAATGGAAGACAAACTTTAAGACAAATGAAGGTTTGTATGAGTGGCTTGTTATGCCATTTAGCTTAACAAATTCCCCAAGCACTTTTATGAGGTTGATGAATGAAATACTGAAAGATTTCATTGTCAAGTTTGTGGTTGTATATCTGGATGATATACTAATCTTTAGCAAGATTAAAGAGGAGCATTTGAGGCACCTGCCACTAGTGACGAGGAGACTACAACAGGAGAAGCTGCCGATAAATCTGAAGAAGTCCTTTTTTATGAAGACATAACTCATTTACTTCGGTTTTGTGATCTCTTCAAATGAAATGAAGATGGATCTAGGAAATGTGAGAGCAATCAAAGAATGGCCATCACCAAGAAGCATGTTTGAGGTAAGAAGCTTCCATGGATTAGCAAGTTTATATAGGAAGTTCATGAGAGATTTCAGTGGAATTTGTGCACCAATGATGGACACAGCAAAGAAGAAGCACAAGTCTTTTAAATGGACAGAGGAGGCCGAAAGGAGCTTCAAATTACTGAAGGAGAAAATAATAGGATGCCAATTCTGGTCTTGCCAAATTTTGAAAAGATATTTTAGGTGAGATGCAATGTAAGTAGAGTTGCAATTGGAGTAGTTTTGAGCTCGGATAATAGGCCTGTTGCCTATTTCAGTGAAAAGTTGAATGAGACTAATAGGAATTAATCCACATACGACAAGGAGTTTTATGCCATTATTCAAGCCCTGAAGAAGTGGAGACAATACCTTGTCCCGTGAGAATTTTTCTTGTATAGCGATAATCAGGCCTTACAATTCATAACTAGACAAGAAAAATTGAATCAGAAGCACGCAAAGTGGATTGAGTTTATGCAAAATTTTAATTTTGTCATAAAACATATTACTGGGAATTCTAACAAAGTTGTCGATGCATTGAGCAAGAGATGTTTGATTATGCAGGAATTTCAGGTGAAGACCTTGGGGTTTGAACACCTTAAGGATATGTATTGTGATGATGCAGATTTCAACGAAGCATATGAAGCATGTGAAAATCATGTGCTGAGAGACAGGAGACAGTGGGAAGAGTACATGATTCAAGAGGGATTGTTGTTCAAGGGAAATCAATTACGCATACCAAAATTCTCAATGAGGGAAAACCTTTTGAAGGAAAAGCATAGTGGGGGATTGGTTAGACATTTCGGCCATGATAAAACATTTGAACGATTGAGAAGTTCATAGTATTGGCAAGGTATGAGGACACAAGTGATAAAATTTGTGAACAAATGTAGAATCTGCCAACATGCAAAAGGAAAAAGATCGAACACTGGATTGTATCAACCATTGCCGATACTAGAGAGGCCTTGGGATGCAATAAGCATGGATTTTGTGTTGGGACTACCAAGAACACAAAGAGGATGTGATTCCATATTTGTGGTGGTGGATAGATTTTCAAAGATGGCACACTTTATCCCATGCCAAAAGACCAGTGATGCAACCCATGTGGCAAAACTGTTTTTCAAGGAAGTTGTGAGACTTCACGACCTACCCAGGAGCATTGTCTCGGACAGAGACACAAAATTTGTTGGTCATTTTTGGAGAACACTGTGGAAGAAGTTGGGGAAGGATCTTTCCTTCATATCAACTTATCACCCTCAAACAAATGGAAAGACTGAGGTGGTAAACAAAAGTTTGGGAAACTTATTGAGGAGTCTAGTCACTGAACATCATAATCAATGGGACCAGATTCTGCCACAAGCAGAATTTGCATACAACGACTCACCAAACAGGAGCACTGAAAAGAGCCCATTCCAAATATTGTATGGAATGCAGCCCAGGGGAGTATCTGAGTTGAGATACTTATAACAAAGTGATATCAGGAGCGCTGGAGCAGAAGATTTTGTTGCAGAAATGAAGAAACTCCATAGCCAGATCAGAGGATAATTGAAGAACTCTAGCCAAGAATACAAGCTTAGAGTTGATCAATATCGTAGGGAGCTTCAATTTGAAGTAGGATATCAGGTTCTGGCATATCTCAGAAAGGAAAGGTTCCCCAAGGGAAAATATAACAAATTAAAAATGAAGAAGATAGGACCATGTAAGATCTTAAGGAAATTTGATGCAAATTGCTATGAGATTGAGTTTATAGATGATGTGGGCATATCACCCATATTCAACTTTTCAGACCTGTATCCTTACGGGAAATATGACACAGAGGAAAAAAAAAATCAAGAGAAGGTTCAATGGGAGAAATAAATGCCTATAGCAGAAAAACCACAAATGGAGAAGATCGTTGATCAGAGAATTGGAAAAAATACCAGGAGGAATACCTATCTTGAATATCTGGTCAAGTGGAAGGGACACCCAATAGAAGATGTTAGTTGGGAAATTGAAGCTGATATCCAAAAGCATGGAAAGTTGGTGCAGGAGCTCATGGATAGGATTCCATGATTTTTTTTGTAGGGGGAGTATGATGCAGGAGCATTGTCAGTGTCATCAACGAGCACACATGGTAGAAAAGATCAACGCTCGAGAATCATTTCAGAATCTCAAACGCTGGGAGTTACTGCGACTCCTTTGGGGAGATGATGAAGAACATAAGAAGATCAAATTCTTAGAGGTGGAATGATCATGAGCGATTAGGGAGTTTCACTCCGAGTCTTTAATGTAACTGAACTTAGGTAGTAGTTAGGTTTTCGTTTTGGAGGTAGATGAGTAGTTGGGGGGAACCCTAGGGACCCTCTGAGTTAAATAAAGGTTTTTTTTGCACAATTGAGGTTGCTGCGAGTTAGTAGGAATTTTCTGAATTTTAAGTTATTGTTTTGATATTAGCTGTAGACAGTTACTTTTGAATGAATATGACAAAGGAAAATTGACCCAAATACATAGTACTGTTATTGCTTGCAATTCTCTGTTATTGGATTTTCATAAATGAATGAATTTTGTTATGAATGGATGAAACTATGAATGGAAATGTAAGTTTCAATTGTTTCTCTTATATTGAGTGAGTGCAAGGTGTGCACACCGAACGCAAGGAGTGCGTTGATGGGATTTTTTTCAATTCTGAAACTCAGAAGAGATAGCATGAAACTTTCCCTTTACAAGGAATGCAAAGTGACTACTGCAAGACGTGCATAGTCGCCTGCAAGAACTAAGTCTTGCGTAAGAATCTGCTACCAGAAGTGCACATATCTAGAAGCTCAGGAGGAGGAGCTACATCAACTGCTAGATTGGCTGTAGGGAGAAATCTGCGCCCTCAGATCAGAGTCCAGATAGGAGGAATGCACACAAGGGGAGAACAGATTTCGTTCGTCAGATCTAGACACGAAGGACCAATAGTCGTTGGATCGAAGTAAGGTGCACATGTCTTAACCCTTTGAAAGTGAACAAGAGAGGTAGAATCGTGAAATCATGAAATTCCAAAGTCTATCGGAACCGTCCATCAAGAAGGGACACATGGCGAGAGATCAACGTTTCATTGAATTCACAATCAGGGGAACTAGAGGCAGGAGTTGTGAAAACTCACGAAATCCGAAATCCTGAGGCCATCTGGACCGTCGAACCACGGAGAGGTAAGGACCGTTGATCTGACATGAGGATATTTTTGGAAATCGGGGATCGAGAGAAGGGATGTGAGTGATCCTCCAACTTTGCGAAATGTGAAGGAGACAACAAGACCGTTAGATCATATGGATTTTGGACCGTTGATCTGACGTGCATGGAGCCTGGATTTCAGGTTTTGGAAATCGGGAGGATGAGAAAACAAACCTTCCAGGGCTGCGAAACGTGAAACCGCGAAGTGCTCAAGAGGTTGGGCCCAGGTCACAACAAGGGGTCACATCGTCGAAGAATAAGGGAGGATCTAGCATGCTCTAGGCCCCACGTCAGGATTTCATAATTYAGAGAATCGAATTTGGCTCATACGCAAACACTCGACATGAKAAATCGCGACGCGCCTTCGGTTAGGTGAGTGGTCACAACCATGGTCACGTAACAGAAGGAGMTTAGCCAGGGAAGAGCTAGCACCCGTTTGGTGTTGAAATTTGAATAATGCTCAGGAGAGGGCTCGTGGGTCTCATACGACTAGCGCATTTGGAGGAAGGACCTGTGTAAGTTGATTTGGGGTCCAACTGAGACCCAAAAAGTCGATTTGACTCAGTATCTCGATCGATCCTTGATTGAGAGGTCAACAACCTTGAAGGGAGAAAGGGGGGGTCTGCATCAAAGCATGATTTGACGAAGATTATATTATAGTTATCCTTCTCAATTGCCTATTGCATATATTATCTGGATTAAAGGATAACTCTCGTCAACTTATGGAAGCAACAACTTGACAACAGTTTTGCGAAGATACTTTGAATATTTTTGGACGAGATGACCAGAACTTTCAGTGGTCTAGAGTGTATTCTTACTATTCACCCCTTTCTGCTAAGAAGGAAGTGATTTGGACGTTCGAAATTTCTTGTGCAGGGTGTGTCCTTGAGGTATTTGACTTCAAGGAATTGGTTCCATGGTGTGTTGAGAAATAAATACCAAGTCAGCGTATTATTCAACTTCAAGACCATTCTCCCATATCTCTTTTGCCTCAAGTGTTCTATAAAATGTTAAATCTCCCAGAGCCAACACTCACTTTCAAAGGTGAAGATTGCAAGGACTTCTTGAAAAATCATGACAACAACCTTGACCTCTTTCCCGAATTCTTGGAGAATCCCACAACAATCCCAAGATATTACTAGGTTGTAGGTCAATTCATTCAAAAACCCCTTTTGGGAAATTGCTTGGTTATTCACCAAGGTGACATGCCAAGAAAGTACCGCCAACATTTCCCGTATGATTCCTTATATCTTATATTTTACTGTCAAAGAGCAAGCCATTTTTGATTGGGGAAAACTGATTTCCATTGAAACATCTTCCCAATTGTCGCAGTACAAAAAAAATAAGAAATTCTTTATGGCTTCTTATTTGGTATTTGTGATAGCATACTGCTGTCAATTTCCTAAATTGTCTATTTGCAAGAGGGTGAAATATGAATTTGACCCAGTTACCTTTTGGTACCAAGCATTGTGGCGACACAGAGATTCTTTGCATTTCTATGAAATTTTCAATGATTTTGTCTTGGTTTTTAAAGGATTGTTTTTTGGAAAAGATACCCCCAGAATATCCGCCTAAGCAAGTAAATTCCTGGATAAAAAGGGGACGTTGGAGAAAATGGAAAATTACAATGTTATCAGAATTTTCAGTTCTAAGGAAAATCCCTCCTTTCTTCCATGCCATATATTCGACATAATGTTTATTACATAAGTTGCAAGGAAATTTAATTTCTGGCTGCACTTTTTTCATGAGAAATGAAAAAAGCAATGCATACCCTTGGCGTGGAAAATTGGGGACTTGTATTCAGAAATATGAACAAAATCGATGAATTTGCAAACCACTTCCACAATCTGAATCTCAAGTATGTTGAAAAGATAAAAGGGTTTGACCCTAACAGAATATTTGTGGAACACATGTTAGCAGTGGGATTTAACAATTCATTTATCCATACTATTCGAGGAGAAGAAGATGATAATAAGTACTTGGGTGCTCCTACTCACAATGTTGGTGACTTGGAGACGATACTCAATACCAATGAATTTTACAATAAGAAAGGAAAATCTTGTTAAGAGGTTGACCTAAGAGATATATGACCTTCCCAGATTTATAGAATTCATAGAGAAATCGAGGATGCATTGTATGACTCCATTGGTGGTCACGAAGCAGGAAATACAAAGTTAAAGGAGAGGATTAAGGAACTGGAAGAGACCTTAATGCCTCTTCCACTTATTTCCAACCCTTTGGAAATTTTTGGACCCACCACGCCTGCTGCTAAATTAAAAGGATCATCAAGCTTACTTGCATCATCCAAGAGATATGTGGAGAATAATATCAAGAAAATAATGGCATTGATCACAAAGGCTTGGGAAATTTCAAAGAACATGATTTCTTTTGGCTCAAGGGCGCATGCCTTCCATGAGTATTTGCAAGCCGACCTAAAAAATGAACAAGGTTTTTACCTTGATGTTGTGGTACCCTTTGGTATTAAAGTTTCCAACATGACAGAGCTAAGGAGAAGAGAGGAGGATCTTCCCTCTCCAAGTCGGATTAAACAATTGAATGCGTGTTGGAACGAAAATATAAAAAACTTGAATAACATTGTTCAAATGTGCAGCCAAGCCATATCAAGGGGGGAATAACTATTCAAAAGGCTCACAGAGGTAGACTTAGCCGTAAGCACTAATGAAGTCCAAGATCCCAAGTTGATCCCAAACTCGTTTTTCCTAACAAAGAAACAATTTGATGAGAACGTTAAGATATTTAAAGGGTTTTCAATTGAAAATTTCTATGGTATACTTGAATATAATGAGGACGACGTAGACAATTGGCTAGTGGACTACTCCGTGAAAAATCAAGATATTGAAGAAGCATTACATGGCATTTACCTTGATCTGAGAGACTTGGAGGGCGAGTTGTTCAAAATCAAAATCTAGCATGAAATCAACGTGGCACCAATGAAAAGTTATATTGAAGAATGGTTTGAGAAAACTATCGACAAACTAACCACCGAAGGGCAAGAAGCAGTTGAGACAGTTCCTGTAATCGTCAATGAAGACAATAAAAATACACCAGCAAGCAAGTGAAGACATAAGATACCATCATAGTAAGTTTATGATGATCACATCCTTCTTTTCTTTATCAATTTCTTCAGCCAATTATTCCACCTCTTTCACTAGAAAGGTTTAACCGAAGACTGATAATTCCTTTTTTCTTCTTACCAAGTCTTCTTGTTCTTTTACCACCCACCATCTTCCTTCTACAAGCTTAAATTCTTGTATATATTTGCTTTATGGTTCGCGGGAGCCCCAATCCCAGTCTTTAAGTCAAACACATTTTTAAATTTCAAAGAATATGTAACATACTATATATTTTTTAGAAATTTCAAGAGAGCTATTTTGGGAACAATCTCCACTGTACTTTTTAACCCAGAGTTTTGAATATAAAGTATTCGAGGTTGATCTATCATTATTTTTATTTGAGCTGCCCATGTTCACTCTGTTAAAGTTTTCTTTTGCATGCAGACCATCTTCCTTTTATTTTTATGTGATCATAAAGCTTTAGTCAAACTATGATGGATCTGAGGAAATTTTGCTTATTTTCTTTAAATGTGTGAAAGTGTTCAGTTCCTAGTCCTTTCTCAAGAACATCCTTTTAAAAGAAAACAAAACATTTTCCTTTTATTTTCTTGCAATATTTATATTTCTTTGAATCATTACGACGAACTTCTGTCAAGTCCCACATTCTAAACATCTAGAATTCTCATGAAAATCTAAAGAGGAGTACCACCTCTATAAAAATGCAGGGGGATTTACATCCTCATGAGGTTTCCGTTTCGATCCTAACATATTCAAGCGTCAACAGGTTCACAACATGCTAATCAACTGCCCACTATTGACTAGTGAAACCTACAAACATCAACTAGATATCAGTGTTAGTAATAAATAAGGCTCTTAGTTGTTCCACTATTGTTAATCATCAACAAACAAAATACAAAATGAATGTCTCTATTTTGTTAAACATCATGAAAACATACACCAAATGGATGTGTTTCTTGACTCCAGGGCTTGGTTTTGTTGCTAAGGTGCCAAGACCAATGCTTAGTGTAAAATCCAAGTGGATGTTGCTAAGGTGCCAAGACCAATGCTTAGTGTAAAATCCAAGTGGATTATGCTTCAATTGACAACAAGAAAATATGCACATTTCTCTTTACATACAACTTCCTTCAGTGTTGGAAGAAAATCCCTCGCAATGAAGTAATGATCCAAATCATTAAAGAAATGAGAACCCCTTTCATTCTTTAAGAAGAACCTCCAAAATCTGTACTTCCAAGCATTCATTATTCCATGAAAAGGTAAGTATTAAAATGAAAATTCTCCTTCAATCCAAGCTCAAAAAAAGAGGTATTGTTTCAAGAATTGAGCTCAAGAATAATGCCAACAAACTTGCAAAATGGATAGCTCAAGATTTTTTTGCAAGTGCAGATATTATGAAGTTGTTAAGCCTCAACATTAGCCTACTACCCCTTAATTGGGGCATATTATATTAGTAATGTTATTTTATTTATAGTCGGCTTTGTTAGTCATTGTAATTATACGTCCTAGTCTCTATATATACCAAGGAGACATTTTCATTTTGAATCATCTTCAGTTGAACATTTAAGGGGTAAAGTAGGTTGCCCTCAAGAGGCTCCATTATATGAAATTATCTCTCTTTCAAGGCTTTGAGTACTTTTCTCGAGGATTTTCTATGCTATATTGATATTTGGTTCTTAACATATGGTATTAGAGCTCAAGGTCTTGGGGTCACGCTACATCCGGAGAAAATAATCTTGGAATTTTCACTCATAAATTTTCTTCTACAACGCTAAAGGAACGGCGATATTTATTAGATGGATCACAGTACATGGGGTTCAAAATTCATGGTATCTTATACTACGGAGATACATCCTTGCATAAGATAGGGTCTTCTAGAATCATCCCTAACCGGAAATAATATGCAATTGTTTCTATAATTTTTCTTTTGTAACATTTCAAAACCTGAAACCTGGAGGCTATTTACAGAAATTAATAAAGTATCCGGTGGTAAACATTTCAACTTCCAAAATATCTTAATTTGAAAGATAATAATCTCAAGAGGTATCACTAGTCCTATTGACTAGTCTCAAGAAAGGTGTTCCAGTAAAACAATAATAACTCTTCCTAGGGTATCCAACAGTGTGGACCCGGCTTCATTGATCGAGATCAGAGTATTTTGGGTGTGAGTTTCATAATTTATATCAATTATTTTGTGCACACTATACAAGTGAGATCTCCCTCGAAAGGCCAAAATCGATAAGTTGTGGGGAAGCTCTACAAATTCCACTTGGAACATCCAATTTTGATCGACTCGTAAGTACTGCGTAGGTAAGAAATATCGAGAAATACATAAAAGAAGCCATACCTGTGAAGGGGTCAAACTGAGATATAATAGAAGAACAATATTGTTCAGCGTAACCACCTCAAAAATCAAGGTTCAAAAAGTGATACTTGGCCAACATGCCACCCAAAAGGGGAACTTATACACCAAATGAGCCTCCCTAAAATCCTACTTGGACTCTTTTGATGAAGGTGAATAAAATGCATAGGGACATAAATGACCACAAAATAAGATTGATTCAATGGAAGCTAAGTTGGATACTAAGATAGATACTAAAAGGAGATCATGGAAGTATTGGAAAATTTTGTAACAGAGAACACACCCGAAAGTGAAAATGCAAACCTTATGAAATTCATGATGAGGACACAAGGATGTGAATCAAGAATGAGAAACTCCAACTTTGGTTTGAAGATCAACCACGCTCTTAAGATTGATATGAGGGGAAGTTTGGGAAGGACCCAATCAGAATACTCTGCATGGAGCAATATTATTTGATCTCCATAATGTGCCACATACACACAAAAGGTACGCACTGTTTCTTTATATTTAGAACCTAATAAATTTGTATGGTATTGATGGCTTTGTTCTCTAAAATCACTCATCACTTGGAAAAATTTTCACGTATTAGAAATGATAGCACAAGATGAGGATACAAGGAGCAATACCTCTTTAGCCAATTGATAAATCTCAAGCATAATTTTAGTTACCTGCTATAAACTTCCAAAGATTCAATATAAGGTAACCGAGCATTCCGTGATGAGCAATTTGATTGATGTATTCATTGTGAACTTTGAAGGATAATATTCAACATGAGGTTCACCCTTAGGAACCCAAATCATTGAGCATTTAAGGTGGCAAGAAATGTTGTTGAAAGTAAAAATATGGCTATGGGTACTCAGTAGTCATTGTAAATCCTAACATCTATAGAGGAGAGAGAACAATGCCTCCTTCTTCAAAACACTCCTCACCTACAAGTACACACCTCACCAATTGGAGGAAAGAAAGCAAAAGGTTTATGCTTTTAATTGCGACAACAAGTACGAAGGGACATAAGTGTGGTGAGAAGAAATTATTCTACATAGATTGTGAAGAGGAAGAAGAAGAAGAAGAACAAGAACCATCTCAAGATGAAAAACATAGAAGCAATTTCATCTAAAGAGTTGACTTACCGACATGCGGTAATGCATTGGCTGGAATTAACACCTCAAACCCTCAAGATCGAAGGATACATCAAAAGAAAGAGGTAATAGTCCTAATCGATTTTGGCACACTATAATTTCCTATCTTCACTATAAATTAGCCAAAGATCTCAATTCACTTCAGGTATCTAGCTGTAGTTTCAAAGTAATGATTGCGATGGAGGAACTATCAATTGCTCAGAAAATGCAATAAGATCAATCTTACTATGGGGAATATATAATGAATATCCAATGATTGCTATACCCATGGGTGCGATGTTGTACCAGGAATCCAATGGTTAAAATAATTAGGAACAAAGGCTTTAATTTCCTTTTCAAGAACTTTTCAATGAAAATTTCATTGCTGGTAAATTGAGTTAAGAGGTACTCAAGGGAAACCCGTAAGGATAAGCTCTAAATCCATTACGACACACAATTATTGAAAAAGGGCATCAAGGCATTATTGCACAACTATGCTCACTAGATGTTCAAACATCTAAGCCATCTATTCCCTCAAGATCTCCAAAGGATCATTGATAAGCGTTGCAAAGTATTTCAAGATATTCCCAAAGGTCTTCCGCACACTCAAAATCACTGTTTGATCATGAAATTCACCTAATTCCTCGAGTGTTCTTCTAACATCGTGCCATAGATACCCCACGTATCCGTATATGAAATTGAGTGCATGTTGAAGAAATGTTGCGCTTAGCATTATTAGATCCAGCCAAAGTTCTTACTCTGCACTGCTGGTAATGGTATTCAAGAAAGATAGTTCAAGGCGTATGTGTTCGACATAGAGAGCCTCCAACAAGATCACTATTAAAGATAAGTTTCCATTCCTATCATTGATGAACTGTTAGATCAACTACATTGAGCACCTATTTCACAAAATGGATCTCTCGCTCTTGGTATCATCAGATCAAATGAAGGAAGAAGATATCCCAAAAACAACATTCAACTCATGAAGGGCATTATGAATTTTGGTCATGCCTTTGGCCTACAAACAGTAATCTTCCACATTCCAAGGGTTGTGAATTCCATTTTCAAGCCCTTCCTTCAAAAAATTTGTGTTAGTATTTTTGATGATATACTAATCTATAGCAAAGTTCAAGGATCATGTGTGACATGCTGACAAGGTGCTACAACTACTAAAGGAAGTGTCGTATCAACTATATGCCAAACCATCCAAATGTTTCTTTGCAAAGGAGGTAGAGTATTTGGGTCATATTGTATCTCATGAAGGTGTCAAGGCAGACCTCGATCAAGATTAAGGCTATGATGGACTGGCCGACTCCCAAAACATTAAAGAATCTTAGAGCATTTTGGGTTTGATAAAAAGCTAATACCGCAAGTTTGAGTTCAACTATGGAAGAATAAATAACAACACTCAACACTAACTAAGAAGGATGTATTTTCATGGACTCCAAGAGTAAATCAAATTTTTGAACAACTTAAAGAGGTGATGTGTGTAAAGCTCTTGTCTTGACCCACTCCAGACTTCAAAAAAACTTTATTGTGGAAACGATGCCTCGAAATGGAATTGGTGTTGTCCTAATGCAAGAGCAAGGAAGGCCCCGGCTTTTGAAAGTTGACCACTCAAGGAAAATGACTTACAAAAACCCATTTATGAGAAAGAAATGATGGCAATACTACATGCATTGAATAAATGGTGTCCTACTCTAATAGGTAAGCACTTCAATAAAATAGATCATGATAGCTTTAAATACTTCTTGGAACAAAGACTATCTTCTAAGAACAACAAAATGAGTAACCAAGCAAGATATTGTGCTATGATTTGAAACTGGCAAAAAGAGGAAAAATGCTGCAAGTAGATGCACCTAAGAAAGGATGAAGATAAAGAGGCCTTTCTGTGCTATCCTGACCATCCAACCCGATTGGATAATAGGAAGTAAGTGGATCTAATGGAAGAATGAGGGACTTTAAAAGTGGACTCTCATTCAAAAGTTGCAAGAGGATTCCAAGGTATTTGCATACATTTTACATGGAAAAAATGATCTACTATGGTACAAAGATCGCGTAGAGTATTTATGTGTAAGAACTCCCAACTCAAACAATAAAAAGGTATCATAATTGCACACCTCTAGTAGGAGGGCACTGTGGATTTTTGAAAACCTACCATATAGAGACAAGAAGGATTTTTTTTTTTTTTTTTGGGATGGCCTTAAATCTGTTGTTCAAAGGTTTGTGGCTGAATTTTTCATTTGCCAACAAAATAAGGCGTTCAATTAAGACCCTGTGTCTTTGCATAAACCATTATCCATCCCAAGCCTACCAAGGAGGTTTCCATGATTTCATCATGTGGATACCAAAGTCCGAAAGAGTGTCATCATGGTGATTGCTGATAGACTCACCAAGCACGCAGCTCCCAGTGCACTCTCTCATCCCTTCAGCTAGTATATAGTTGCCGTGATTCATGGGACATTTCTAAAAGCTACATGGCAGCCCCAAAGATTACTGCAAGGACAGAGATCCCATCTTCACTAAAAAATTTTGGACATAATTATTTTCTTTGTTTGGGTACTCAATTGGCTCAGCTCATCCTATCATCCCTCAATCTGATGGACAAACCGCCGGTGATAGTGAACAAATGTCTGAAGGATACCTCGTCAGGAGCATTCTGATAAAAAACACAATGGTTCAAATAGATACCCTTGGCATAATGGTAGTACAACACATCCTTCAATACTTCAAAAAAAAATTACAAAAAAAAAAAAAAAACCATTTATGGCACTTTATGGATAATTCACCTCCTTCCATCAATTTCTTCTAAAAAGAAAAATCCGGAGAAGTTCAAGCAAAGGGAAGATCATTACTATAACCAAACGTAACAAGTTCTCCAAATCTTAAAGGACACCCATCCCTGCATACAAATCGCATGAAACAACAAGCAGATCAACATCGAGGGAAAAGAAGTTTTGAAGTAGGGGATTGCATAAGACCACAACTATACAAACAGATGTCCCTCAAGCAAGCCAAGAAGGATAACAAATGTATCACCAAAGCAATATGGCCCTAAGGTGTTGCAAAAGATTGGTACTATGGCATACAATTGAGTTGCTTGCATCTTCAAGGAGTATTGGACCCAGTTTTCCATGTTTGCTGCTTAAAGAAGGTTATATAGGACAAGATCCCAATTCAAACTATATTTAACTCGAATGAAGGAAAAATCATATTGAGCATGAAGCCATCACTGACAAAATAAGCACTACTTAGTCAGAGAATAGGATCCATTTCGTGAGTCTCATTAAATGAGGAACCACCGAACAAGATTCCACTTGAAGATGAGTGTTTTATACGTAAGCATCCGTGAGTTACTCTTCAAGCTGCTATGCACAACACTTTGTTTGAAGGGGAGGGGTATGCTAAGCCCTAATATTGGCTCCTCATTACCCCTTAATTGGGGCATATTATATTAGTAATGTTATTTTATTTATGTCGGCTTTAGACCATTAGTTGTAATTATACCTCCTAGTCTCCTATATATACCAAGGAGACATTTTCATTTTTAATCATCTTGTACTTGAACATTTAAGTGGGGTAAAAGGAGGTTGCCCCCTTGAAGATTCTTATTATATGAAATTATCTCTTTTTCAAGGCGTTGAGTACTTTTTCTGAGGATTTTCTATGCTATATTGATATTTGGTTCTTAACAAAAGTTGTGTTATGTGTCTTGAATTCACCCTCATGATCACTTCAATCATGGTATTTTGAGTGTTCAAGGATACAAGCCCAAGGATTTTTCTATGTAGATTAATTTGAACACTTATATATGGGGTATTATGAAATTGATTGAGGATCTCTGTATAAAATTGCATTTGTTAGAGATCCTTCAAAGCCTCAGGTGAGAGTATATGAAGTTCCTATTGATGCATGTTACAACCAAACAATATCCACATAAGTCACCACTGCAATCCAAAGGTTGTCCAGGCTTATGTGAAAGTCAACCCAGTCTATTAAGTTGATCAACAAAGGATTAAGTCATTCTAATGAGAGATCACTTGACCAAGAAACTCATGTCGACCCAGTGTAATAAGAAAATCAACTAGAGACTTAATTAAGTTAAACAAGCTATGTAATGAGTCAACCATCAAGTAAAGTCATCCAAGGAATGAGAAATTACATCCCAGGGAGAGAGAGGTAGTTCACACATATTGTGTATGACCTATACAACTGTTGCACGACCATGTGGGTGAGAAAAAATGACCCAGGGAGAAATCAATTCACCCTAGACATGAAATTATAGTCCAACAAAGGAACAATTTTCCCAGCATTGAGAAAACTGACTAAGGGGTTGCATATGACGTGTGGGGGAGTAAAGACACAACCAACAAACAAAAATTTAGTTCAGGGAGTGAAGTGGTGACTCGTAGGTGAGAGAAAAACTCCAACATCCATGAAGATTGATTTAGCAACTTCTTGAACATTTGCAACATACAATTTCTAATAGCCATAGATCTCAGACTTCGAAGGGAATCGGAAGATGGACATTCCATAGCTATTTTCATCCATACCATATAAGGGAATTTGTTTTTTTCAATTTTGAGCTATCAAATGAAATCTGAAACTCATCATGCTAACCCATTAATAGTACTAAGAGAAACCCATTAAACATAGGTAAGAGCATCAATAGTGTCACACATATAATTTGCACAACAATGAAATCAAACATAATCCATCACCATGAACTCAAAAATTTTACCCTAGAAACCCAAATGGGAAAAGCAACTTCAAATGGGGGCTCAATGTTTCATTTTGGCAGTCTCTCGTTACAATGTTTCCATGGCTCTTTGTGTCTATTTCTCTTTGTGGCTCTTTTGTGGCAATCATTTATTTCTTTGTTTTTATCTCTTTTGTCTCATTCACTTTACATTTTCATTGTTTTACATAGTTTGCTAACCTTATAAATAGTTGATTTTTTCTTGCAGGTACTAAATCTTACAACCATTCATTGGTTCATATAAATTTCAGATCAACAAAGAATATTTGCAATTCCTTGAAGGAGTGATTCTCATAAAGAGTCCACCCTTGCCACAACTTGTTGCAAAGAAACTTTTTATTTTACATTCCAAAGATGAAATCAAAGATTGATAGTGTTTCAGTTTCACTCAAAAAAATCTTAAGATTTGAAATTATGGATATTATTATTTTGATTGTCTTCTTTTATATTCATATAGTTAGATCAAGAACTAGAATTTGAATCTTTAGTGCAATTTCTTTTGAATATGTGGTCACTAAGATTTACATTAAAAACACTAGCATGGAACCTATCCTTGCTCATAAATGTATAGTTATTGTTTTAGACTTCACAAAAATACATCATGCTTCAAGCTAGAGAGAGAAGTAAAGAAGGTTGCATTCGATTTTAAAATTATAAGTAATAAAATGTTTTGACTTTCTTAATTAAGGTTCCAAACCTGATGAGACTTCAAAACCATTTAGAAAACCACATAGAATCATTGAGACAACTAAAAGTTAGAAAATGTTTTTCCTCGTCATTGTCTTAAAGCTCATAATTCCTACATTTGCTTTCAAGACTAAGACTATAATAAGCTTTCCAACTTTCCACTACTCTTTTCTCAAACTACTATGTTCCATTTTAAATGATAATTGAAATTGATGCAAACATATTTGCACTTCTTTTAATGTTATCACCGTACTCCAAATGTTATCACCATATAAAATTGGTTCAATTGAATTGTTTTTTTCTTTTGAACTTATAATTTTGACCAACCTTAGTGTTTTAATTGTTGGAAACGGTGACAACAAAACTTATGCCTATAAACCAGGATTGGTTGTAACCAATGCACCTAAGTTAAACTATGGATGAGATTACATTTAATAGTCAGTTTCTAATATACATTGCTATAAATTTGTATGCCCGTAGAGGCTGTGAGTGTGTCTGAGAGGAGTGAGACCTCTTTGTAATCTCCATTAGCTGAATAATAAGATAATCGATGCGCTTGGTGGACTTAGCCCAACGTTTGGGTGAACCACTTAAATTGCTGTGTTTGCATTTGTATTGATTTTCTTATGGTAATTTGTGTTTCCGCACTTGCAAATTACAACATTAATTGCGCATAAAAACACGTTCTACAACCCCAATATGAACGAGACTGTCATGAGTTGTTGAAGACAACAGTAGACCATGTGATCTTCTTCTCTTATACCATAGCTTCATGGAGAAACCGTGTAGATCGCTGACATCAATAATGGAAAATGACAACTCCACTGAGTAAAGTAGGGGGATACTTCCTAACTTGTTCCTCGCCTGTGAAAGGAACGTTCACAAAGTAGGGGGATACTTCCTACCGTGTTCCTCGCCTCTGAAAGAAACGTTCACAGCCTTTTCTCACCAACCGCTGCAACACGCCTCGTGGAAATAACCGACCACTTTCCCATGTTCCTTTCCTTAAAATAACTCTCGGGAGCACATGAATTCATTCATATGTTTCAGTGGTATTGAATTCATGTATTTGATTTCAGAGCAAATGAAGATGCCATTCTGTGCCTCATCAGTAAATCAGATCATCCGGATGAAATTGAAGAACACAGCTGAAACGTCTGTGCTGGTGGGTCTTTATGTTGTATTCCAACTTGCACTGTTGGGGTCTCTGTTGAGCACTCATTCTGAGTCTCCCTCTCAGCTGAAGAGTTGTGGACATGGCATCTCCTGGGTTCCTCTTCATGTCTATCTCTCTGCTGTTGTCAGCCTATCCACCCTTCTTGCTCTCGCCTTCTCATTCATAACAGAAACCCACCTCGACTTCATAGAACGCCGGCTGCTTCTCATACAAGAAGTTTCTGGCGATGAAGATATAGAAAGCGGACGTTCTCCATGTTCATGTTCTCTGAGTTATAAGGACTACTTTTCTCCTTACAGGCTCGCTCTGTCTGTTTGTGTGCTCGTCTCCTTTGTCAATATCTTCAACACATCCAGGCGTTTACTCTGTTGAAATCCTCGCTCTCTTTGCATTTTTCGTTCAACTCTCGTCTCCTACACACTTTCGGAATTTCTAATAGTTGCATAAATATGATGTTAGGTTTATTTAGCTTTTATTAAATTGTTGAATCATAAACATCTATTTTTATTTTGTAGCCGATGTATAAATGTTATGTTATGAGTGTAAACAGATCTTGGTGAAATAGTCATTTTCTGTTGTTCAAAATGTATTTATGAATGTATAAATAGATTTAGTATCTTGAAAAAAATTTGAGTTGTATTTTTGAATGCATAAATGGATTTTATATCTTAAAAAATCTTTGAGTCACTAGAATTATATAGACTCAATCACTCAAATATGGGGTTCCAACAATTTTTAACTGAATTTCAAGTATATTTTGGAAAATATGTCATTAAAAACTAGAACATTTAGATTATCTTCAATTTAAACACTGCAAAATTACACTTTTCTAAATTGTCAGATTCCATGATAATCTTGAAAAATTTACCTTTTTTTTTAGATTAATTTTTTCAAGGTTTGATAAAAAATTTAGAAAAAAATTGAAATTGTAAATTTCAATATTGGAATGACATTTTTCAGGACACTAAATCTGTATTGCAAAACACAATTTAAACACGACAAAATTACAATTTCTATAACAACTATATTGCCATATTTCAATGATAATCCTCAAATAAAAACTAGAACATAAACACTTTAGATTTAACCTGCTCTACCATAGCAGGTTCCAAAATTTCCAATTATTCTAGATCTGTAATTGTATCATGGTTTATGTTCCTGCAATGCATTTACAAGTTTTGTTCTTTGGTTATGGTTATCTAAATAAATCAGATTTAAATTTTGAAAGTTTAAGTGGGTGTTTTTGTTTAAATTGTTTTATTATAATTTAATTCTCATGAAAAATAAATTAAATTATTATTATTTTTTTTATTAATAAAGTTTAATATATTTATAATTTATTTTATAAATATTTACTATCTAAATCTGAATAAAACTACATAAATATGAGATTTATTCACTGTAAGAAGAAATTTCTTATGTTTTCTGAAACAATGAATGACAGAAGTAGAGGTTGAATTGTGGGTGCAGCACTTGGATCCTGCAAAGTAAAAAAAAAAATAGTTTCAATTGCGCATTCAAGACCCCAACCCTGCAAATTTGAAGTAAACAAAAGCAAGCAACAAACACCAACAGGTCCAACCGTAGGCGCAGGTCCTCAACCTTGCAAAGTTGAACCAAACAACAACAAGCAACAACCGACAAACAAGAAGCAACCACCAAACCAGTAAACAATGTATGTATCTTCAACGATGACCAAATTGCATTCCAAGCATAGAAGAAGTATGAAACATACAATGGTTATGCAACTAGTGGTGGACAACAATATTTTTCAAATTCACTACAACATTCTATAGAAAAATTCTAGGAAAAATGTACTCTGAGAAGCCTATTTAGGTAAACATTTAAGGCTGTCAGGTTGTTTAAGGGCCTTGCGGTATGCAAACATTTAAGTTGTCAGGCCTGTTTCAGGACCTCGCGCTATGTAAACATTTAAGCTATCAGGCCTATTCAAGCACCTCAAAAAAAGTGTCAATGCTTTAAACCTTCGGTATGTAAACATTTCAATACAAATAGAAATAATAATAAAATGACATATTAATATCAAGTCGGCAAATTATCGATCTCTATGGTCCTTCTACGCCTTCGGCAGGGACTAATAATAATAAAAACATTAAAAAACAACGTCGATGCTCAGAACTTTTGGTATGTAAACATTTTAGTAAAAATGTAATAAAAATTAAAAAAAGCATCTAAGATCAAAACTTTGGATATCTAAACATTTACAACATTGGGAACAACGAAGCTGACAATAAGACCTCCAATATATTCTCCAATGAGACGATGACATATAAGGTTTTTTTAATTATATAAAAAATAATGTTTTTATTTCTATAGTACGAACAATACAAATGATGCAAAAATTTATAGTCAAATGACATATTAATATGAAGTCAACGAATTATCGATCGCTATAGTCCCTCTACGCCTTCAACAGGGACTAATAATCTAAATCTTTCATTTTATTTTTACAATTCTTTTATTTTTTCAATTCTTTTTTTGCGAATTTTCATCATCTTTCATTTCACGTGTACATGAAGCCTATGAAAAAATAATAAATTTCGTAGCAAATATACCTCATTTTTAATGTAATAAAAGAACACATAACCAAAGTTTAATGTAGATGTGTTACCCATTAAATAGTAATAAATTTTATGGTAAATATATCTTCATTCTTTTTAAAAAGAATTATTGTAATAAAAAATATATTATTAATTAAATTTAGTGTAGTTGTGTTAATAATTATGAGGTAAAAGTCATATCACTTTATTCAAGGTAGCTTCAACAATAATTATAAGGGATATTAATATTAGTTTTTTTTTCGGATACTGTCTAGGTTGAAACTGCCTTTTAATTCAAGAGTAAGACTTAACACTTATTCTAATAGGATAATATCTCATCTTTCTTGGACTTATGGAAATAGGTTAACAACCTAGGATCCAATGGCATTTGGTAGGAGTGAAACTTTGTCCCCTTATGGACCACCAACAAGTTATTTTAGGGGGTGTGGTTTTCTTTGAATAATAATGATAGAGTCAAAGGACATTCAAGGATAGTGATCAATGATCATTGTCCTCATTGTTGATTGACAATTGAGCTATGACAGGTTTTGCCACCTTTGAGGAAAGAACCAAAAAATTGTGAGACCCCTCTAAACTTAAAAAGAAGAACAACTAAGACTGGAAATGACAACTTATCAGCTTCCCCTAGAACCACTATTGGTTTCACTACCGGTGTTTCTACCATCAATGTCATTGTCCATGAAAGACATTATACCCAAGTGAGTAGGGAGTTGTTGAAAAATATCTTCTATTTCTTCATCCTCAAACATGATTTTTATAGAAAATCCATTTGTCTACATTTTTGGATTGGACACAACCTTTCTTCCTTGTCATCCTTGCCACATAAACTGTCCCCTTACACCAACACTGCCACTTCAATTGCTTGTGATGATTGCTCCCAATCTTTCTCATGAAATATATTAAAGGTGACAAAAATGAAATATAAATTTCAACATTCAAGATGGTTTAAAACAAAGAAAGAGATGCAAGGTTAGTGAGCCTTATGCCTCTTTAGGAAGCAATTTTAAGAGTTTTTTTTTATATGTGTCACATGTGTTCATATTATTGAAGTGATAGGTTCCTTGTCTAGAACCTTGCATAATGGAAAGGTTTTGGGTAGGAACCTGTCACTTCAATATTTTGGGTGAGATTTCCCAAGAATTTATATGGCTTTCCCATAATGAGGAATATAAACATCCTCTTAGGATAAGTGACAATAACAAGGCACCCATGATGCATGTAATGAGGCTGATTTTTGTTTCAATTGGTTGTCGAGTGTCCTAATCTAGTTTCCTTGATTTGACTAGACTATTGACATACCTCGAAATAACATTGCAACATGCTCACAAGTGACATTGTTCCTTTCTTTGAGACTAAGAACCTTCTGAGTTGAAATGATATGCACACAACAAAGCTAGACACCACATTTGGTTCAAACTCGTGACCACCCAGAGCCCCAAAGCACCGGAGGAGGTTTGAAAAACCATCTCGCCTATAGGCCTAAGCCCAAAACAAGGTTGAACTACAAATCCCAAAGGTTTTCCTACTATGTGGAGATAATGAAAATTCATGCTAGCACTAGGAAGTGAAGGTAATTGACACACCCTTTTGTCTACAACTTCAAGAAGGATATGAAAGGATCCCAAAACTTTTAGCAGTAAACAAAGGATAATGTTATTTAATATGTTTGTGTAAGTTGTCATATTTTTGTAACCAAATGGAACTATGTTAAGTACCAAAGGCTGAATATAAGTATCACAATAGATCAAGAACAATATAAAAGAAACCAAACTTTATTATATAAATTTTTGGTGGGTGACACCATACAATGGATCTTATTATGGAAATGATCCTCACTTGTTCACTTGCCTCTTGAGGGGCAACCTCCTAATGAGGAGGTTAACTCAAATGCAACCTTCTCTTGTATCCCATTACATAAACTTGAACCCCTTTATATAGTGCTACCAACAACCTAAGATCATTCTAGAGGAGGAACCTTCCATTAGAAACTTCTAGTAAGTCCTCTTATATTCATTATATCTAACTACCATAGTGAGCCTTATTTAATAATATAGTGGATCTAGTCCACCTTACATTGAGTGGCCACCATTATTATCACTATGGGCCTCACAGACTCCCTGCCTCTAGATACCTAACATTCATCCCCTTGTAAGTGTTGTCCTCAGCGCTTGTTATGAGGGTGCACAACCATACACAAGGGTCACATGGATAAGTATTTTGAGGTAGGTAAACACCATACAATGGATCTTATTATGGAAATGATCCTCACTTGTTCACTTGCCTCTTCGAGGGGGCAACCTCCTAATGAGGTTCAACTCCAAATACAACACTTCTCTTCATATCCCATTACATCGCTTGAACCCCTTTATATAGTGCTACCAACAACCTAAGATCATTCTAGAGGAGGAACCTTCCAGAAGTAGAAACTTCTAGTAAGTCCTCTTATATTCATTATATCTAACTACCATAGTGGGCCTTATTTAATAATATAGTGGATCTAGTCCACCTTACATTGAGTGGCCACCATTATTATCACTATGGGCCCTCTGGGCCTCCCACTACCTCTCTAGATACCTAACATTCCATCCCCCTTATGAAAGCGTTGTCCTCAACGCTTGTTATGAGGGTGTACAACCATATACCAGGGTCCCATGGATAAGTGTGGACCATAGTCCTGAAGTAGACTAGAGAACCAAGGTCCCATATAGAAATGAAAGCCACCATGTTGAAGTAGTCCAACCACCATTGTAAACTAGGGTCCCATGTATGAGTGCTCATGTGAAATCCATGCAGAAGGTATCAGAACACAATAACCAACTAAAAATGATGCTCCAAAGACTGACACCTTTCATGTGGACATAAATAAAAAGATCCATCCACATAGTGGGAAATGGGCATAGTTGAATCTGGAAGGAATAAAACGACTGTAGAATATGCAAGATGGACACTAGTAATCATAAATGACTATGGATTTTTCACATTAAGGTTCTCTACAAAAGGTGGAATAGAGTCATCAAATAAAATATGAAAGTGGTTGTCATCCCCAAAATGAGAACCATCCATATACCAAACATCACAATCGGCCTCAAAATCATACCAAGCATATAATTCTTGATTATATTCATCCTTGATGTCTTCCATAAGATATCCCTCTTGTAGGAGAGCCAATGACCATTGACTATTGTGATCATTGTTTGTGTGGTCATGTAGACTAGCCTCAATGCCTCACAGGTGGTTATGCATATCGATTTTGAGGGCTTCAACCTTTCGTAGAATTTACATGAGTTGAGAGTGCATATCCAATGGAAACACCACATATGATGTACAAAAAGAAAAATATTAAAATAATATATCCAATTGAATTTATCTGGTAGCAATATGAACACCTTGTGCAAAGTTATTAACTTTGCAATCTTGCTGCTGTCACAAAAACCACCCAAAATGAGTGATTTTAAATCAACGATATCTTCACTTCGGGAGCTCCAATTTGGACAATTGTTTTTTTGAAATCAACTATTTTTGAAAGAGGAACTTAGATCTGTAATTGTTTTTAGCAAATTCTGCCTCTAGGTGCTACATAAATAAAAAATTTGTGTCGTCGTCCATGGAAAAATCCTGAAAATTTGCAAATTTTAAAACTTCAATAACTTTACTTCTCAGACTCCGTTTCAGACGATTTTTTTTTAAATTGGTGTTTTTTCTACGAGGAAATCATATCTACAACCCGTTTCTGAAAAATTTTCACACAAACACACATAAATCATCTAAAATGTCGTGGCCCTCTTTGGTTTCTCCAAATAAAACTGCAAAAATAGAAAACAATTTTCCCACAATTCTTGCCAAGGAAAGTTATCTGATACCAATTGTTAAGTACCAAAGACTGAATATATAAATATCACAATAGATCCAAAGAAAAATATAAAAGAAACCATACTTTATTATGTTAAAACACTAATCATAATTTAGTCCGTTAGTTAAGTTAACATAACTGTTATACAGTTACATGACAGTTATGGTCTTTTGTATTATATATGTACATGATTATTTACAGAAGCATTGATGAATAGAGTATGCCTTTTCTACCATTGTTTAGTTATCTCCGTTCATCATGATTTCTTGATTGCTTCTATTATTTCCATTATATTTCTACTATTTTCTTCATTATGAATCTAACAGTGGTATCATAGCATGTAGATGATCTTAGAGGCCTGCTGGTTTATCAAACCATGATATTGATCTTATGAGCCTGCCTGAGTTACAATTTTAATCTACTTGTACCTAAATTTTGATTTTAATCTGCCTGAGTTTCGATTCGTCATTATTTGACTTTACCCCTATATATATTATATTTTTTTTAGTTTAAGAAAACCCTCTCCAACTGGAGATTTTGAATACCATATTCTATTGCTGCAAGCTGCAAAGGAAAGCGCAGACTGTTGCGAATCTTCATAAGTTCCGTTCAACAACTTTAATTTCGGTAAATCGGGTTAAATGTTGATAATAGGGCATTTTTTTAATATTCAGGGAATTATAAGGGTGGAGCAAAAGATCTCTTCAGCTTCAAGTCAATACTTTCGATTTACTCGAAATTGACCGAGATTCAGGGTCGTATGGGCTATTAACAGATCGTATTAATTTTTTTGGTGTCTGATCAGACCTGTACATCATTCTTCATACCATCTCATCTTGACAACTTTGTTACGTTTCAGAAGGGCGTATTTGAAAAGAGCTGGTGCTGCTGGTCAAATAAGTCGGTCTACAAGTGCTTGGTTTTATGTTTCCATATGCATAGGTGTTGCCAAAAGAGATGGAGCCGCTGGAAGCCTGTGGAAGAATGTTCATGGCCCATTTCCTACAGATTCTTGAAGAACAACAATATTCGAATGTTTATCAAATGTGATTACTTCGGCCTCAAATTCGTCTCCCAGAGTGGTTTTGATGTTGAGGCGGCAAGGCAACCGACAACGAAATCACCGTTTCCATCCGCTTCCATACTCACCCCACCACAAAAAATCCCTTGTCCCTTGTTCTCTTTGCTACAGACTCGAGTTTGCAAAGATTAATTTACAGTTCCATTTATGTTAACGGTTTCTTCGATCCCACATTGAAATTGGCTCTGAAAATGTCTGGACTCAAGATGCCAAATTTGTTGAACTTGCCCACTAACTACTTAACAGAATAGCTAATAGCATGATATCTCTACTGTTTGACAAAACATGTGAGATAATTTTGTGGTGAAGAAAGCGTAAAAGATCATGGCACGCAGTTGGAAGAAAATATCGTGGAGTCTTGAAGGATGATGGGTTGGAAATGAATGACACGGCCATGAATTTGAGGTAACATTTTAATGTGAGATGTTTATATTTAAATTGATTACCAAAAGATAAGCTTCCAAGAAAGTCAGATCTGGGAAAGAGTGGTTATGGTTATAAAGTCACA
>SNQJ01S0028154.1:87982-136488 GCA_010110895.2 Picea sitchensis | reverse complement strand
AAGTGATGATTGATGCTATGCGATTCATTTCGTTGGCTTCAATCCCATTTCTTCACCCCTGTGAGAATCACCCGATGCAATGAGTGCTAAGTGAACTATTCAAATCATGAGAATTATTGGTCAGTTGAGACTAATACTCATGAATATGGGTCATAGATTAATGACTTACACTATGCAGTTAATCCCAAAAATGATATTGTATCTCTTGAAGGTGTCAAGGTAGACCCTAACAATATTAATTCCATTATGGAATGGATGATTCCCCAAACATTGAAGAATATTAGAGGATTTTCGGATTTGACGGGTTACTACCACAAGTTTATTCGAAAATATGGAAGGATAGCAACACCTTTAACGACATTAAGTAAGAATGATGAATTTTCATGGACTCCATAGGAATCTCAATATTTTGAAGAACTTAAAGAGGGGATGTGAAAATATCATGTCTTCACCACACTAGACTTTAGAAAAACCTTTATTGTGTAATGTGATGCCTAGGGAAGTGGCATTGGTGTCTTTATAATGCAAGAAGGAAGGCCCCTTTCTTTTGAAAGCCATCCATTCAAGGGAAAGGACTTTCACAAACCCATTTGTGAGAAGGAAATGATGGAAATACTACATGTATTGAAGAAATGACACCCTTACCTAATAGGTAGGCACTTCAAGGTCAAAACCGATCATGATAGTCTTAAATACTTTTTGGAACAAATACTATCTTTAGAAGAACAACAAAATGGGTGACCAAGATATTGGGTTATGATTTTGAAATCATCTATTAAAAAGGGAAGAAAAATTTTGTGGCATATGCACTCTCAAGAAAGGATGAAGATGTTGAGGTGTTTCTTTGTGCTATCTCGATTATCCAACCCGATTGGATAATAAAAGCGAGGGATGAATGGAAGAATGAATAAAACTTGTGGACTCTCATTCAAAGGTTGAAACATGATTCTAGTGCATCATATAGATTTACATGGAAAAATGATTCACTATGGTACAAATATTGTTTATTGTTTTTTTAATTGGGTTGGTTTTCATTGATGTTAACCCTTGAAGAAAGTTTGGTAGAAAATTCCGGTAGCACAAAGGTTTCGGTAATGGACCCAAGTTTGTTTGATGGATAATGGTATGATTTTTGATATATTTGTAGGTAAGTATATTCTATATGGATAGTACATGTCATGCAATTTCTGTTGGTAAGTGGAATGTCACATAACTCCTCACGGTTAGAGATTTATGACCATGTGAAGTTGGAGAACCCTCATGAGTAATCTAGAAGCCCCAAAAGGTCAAAGTAGTCAAACTATTTGCAAATAAGAAATTATTTAAATAATAAGGTGAAGTGATAAGTGTACTATAAGTCAAAGAGGATGGAAAAGAAATTATTTAAATAATAAATTTAATGGCGAGCTTACTAATTATGGAAAATTGTTAAGTTAAGTGGACAAGTGGTTATAAGTGGGTTAACCCTAAAATAAGGAAAGTGGGTTAAGATGGCTAAAGGGTAACCCCTTAAGGATGCTACATAAAATTATTACCTCATATGATATTTCCACAATTAGCTCGATATGATAATGGGTGCACTTGTATTATTACCTCATCATTTTGAAAAAGTGATTGCTAATTGAAATATCCATCGAAAAGTGGTGACACCATTATGTATAATACTAACCTAGTCGATTCAACAAGTTCTTATCCAAGTTTATCTTTACAAGTTTTTCTTGGAGGTATTGATGAAAACCTCATGTGGTGGACCGCCCTTGCAAAACCTCAATGAACTTTCATGAGAACCCTAATAGGATTAACTAGAGGGACTTCTTAGTCATTATCCGAGATGTTCCATTATACATTGAATAGTTGAGATTTAAGTTGAATGTGGATGATGTCACCCTTGGGGTAATTGCAAACAAATAATTATGTGACTAATAAATCTAAAACACTCTCATACCACCTGCCTTCCTTATACTCTAAAACTGTCAATGAGCAGCATACATAATTCTAAATCTTTTGAGTAATAAATAAAAATGAAGTATCAGGAAGTACAAGTAAACCCGTCGGGGTAATGAACAGGCCTGCTGGCAGCGGGGCCATGCTTGTATGGTACTAAGGTAAACCCGCTAGGGTACTGAACAGGCATGTTGGCAGCGGGGCTATGCCGAGTAAAGAGAGTTGAAAAACATAAGGTGGCACACTTAAAACTGAATAAAAACCCTTGGGTCTCATTATGAAGCTATCACTATCAAATCAAGGCTAGGATATGACCTTTATATCTCTCGGGAAATGCTCTTAAGAACCTTCAAGTATCCACTTTATAGTTCTATCTTTAAAATAAATAGGTTTGCATGAGAATTGGGACCTTCAGTATGTGTAATTCACCTTACCTAAGCAAGAAGAGCTTCATCTCTAAAAAAATGGATAAGAAACGAGTTAATCATCTTGGGATGTATTCATTTATGTGTTCCTCTCTTCAAATGAGATCTAAACTATGCTTACATCACTTTTGTTTTAAAGGTAATCTATCCAGGGGGGCCTATTAGTCAGAGTCATTCTGAAAACTCTTGGCCACTATCCTATAATCATACCAGATTCAAAGTCAACACTTTCTCCTAACTTTGATCGAAAACAGATTGGATAAGACTTAAACGTCAAATTACTAACATATCTATTCTATTATCCATGACTCCACTTTTTCGTGATAACTACTTTTCCATGGGTAAGAAGTGTGAAGCATAAGCCAAGAATTTTATATCATTTAACGAGAACTTAAGATCTGAAGAAGGAGTAAACTTCAAGGAATGCTTAATCGAGTGAGGAGTACCATCAATTTTGAAAATTTTGAATATCATTGTTGCATGAGGACATGCAATGACTTAAGCATGGGGGTATGTTGAGTCTCCATTTTGACACTTCTAATGCCTTATATTACCCTCTATCTGAGCCTATTCTACCTATTCTATGAGTGTATACTTGACTATTTCCTCCATAAATCCACTTAGTGACCTTGTTCATGTGCATGAGGGGTAAATTATGATTAAGGCATGATTTGTTTAGTTTTCTTGAGTTAATTTGATTTAATGCTTCATTTTCTATGATCCTAATCATTTGAATCTTACACATAATTGATCTGGTACTGCCTAGGTGACTAATTCGGTACCAACATCTGTTTTGTGCTAATCCGTTACTCATGGTGTGATTGTGTGTATTCCTGTACTAAACACCTACCTACATGATTCTGGTGCTAGATTTTCACCTCCCTTTCCGGGCTGATGACGATGGATATCATCATTTGGGGACATGGGTTTTGTCCAGAGCCATGTTTTCATTCATACATGTGTGTAAAAACTCACCCATCTCACACGTGTGGACCTCTAGCTCAGGGGGAATGATTCAACCTAAAATCGTCAAATATTTCTAAACTACCATATTGTGCCTTGATTTACGTGAATATGGAGGAATATATTACAAAACCATCTAATGGGATTTTATTAAATATATCCAGCTACAAAACCCACAAATCGTTTCTACAAATTCACAACAAATAGAGATATATGAAAGGATCTTTAACCCAAATTTGTAATATCTGGTGAAAAAACTAGATTTTGTGCATAAACAGTTTGAACGCATTCTGAGTTGGGGGATTTGTTCCGATCCATTCCCATTGAAATTGCTTGTATAAATAGGAAGGAAGGAGTACTCTAATGGGAGAGAAATTTTTATGATGTTGATGTAGACCCTCTATCCCTCTTAAGGGCTGCGCGACCTCCCGGTCAGGATATTCTGGTTCCAGAGCTGAAATGGCTCTTTTGGTTCCAAACTTGAACCCTTTCGATGAACACACAGGTCCCTCCACAAATGATCAGTTGAATTTTCCAAGCGCCAAGCGTGAGCTCCCATAGTACATGACTAAGAACCATGACCGCACCCTTATCCTTCCTACCTTTCGCTATTTCGCGACTCGGAGTTTGGGAGACAAGGACCTTTGTACTCCCAACTTGCGATAACGGAGATCGCGATGTGGGTCAATGGTCCAGATCTTCCCGTGATCGACGGTTCAGTTCGAATCACGATCTCACGAATCGGGGGTTTGAAGCACAAATAACTCCACCTCCCAGCTCATGATTCATGAGTTCACGAAATGGACCGACCTCACTATTTCACGATCTTGCAACTCGGGATTTTGAAGCACAAAGAACTCTGCCTCCTAGCTTGCGATACACGAGCTTGCGAAATGGACCGACCTCGCTATCTCGTGATCTCACGACTCGGGTTTTTGAAGCACCAAGAACACTGCCTCCCAGCTCGCGATGCTAGAGTTCGCGAAATGTATCGATGGTCCAGATCTATCTGAGATCGATGGTCACTATTCTCCCTGAGCTTTGAAAGTCAAGAAGCCTTCGCCACTAACTTCCTTGGAACTCCACCTTATCCAACGACTCACGGGATTTTGGCGTTTCTCCTTGAGGACTCTCCACCATCCGTTTAGATCCCTGAGATCTCCCCTCCTGGATCTGCGCAGGGTTAAAGCCTGTGCTCTTACCTCAAATCCAACGGTCCGCAAGATTCTCCACCGTGATCCAACGCTCGGTGGTGTTCTTCCTCCTGAGCTTTTAATCACTTCAGACTTACAAATTTTTCTAAGTCTTCGAAGACTCTATCTTCTCTTCTTCCAAAGAATGAGTTCCTAGATCTCAATAACACTTTTTCGAAGTGTTTTTCCTCCTGGGTTTTGTTTGATTAAGACTTCGATTTCCCATGCACTCCTTGCGTCTGAGGGATCTCGATAACTAAGATCCACGACATTTCTCGCTGAGAAATTCCTCCTGATTTTCTTACATTCCTCTTTGGCTCGATGCACACCTTCCAGATCTTCCAATGAAGAGAAACAATTGAAACTGGAAAAAACTCACAGTTCCATCCACTTGTTCATGAAAACATAAATGACAGGAAAACAAACATAGTCCACACACCATACATTTGGATCAATTTTCCTTCTGTTATATTCACAAGTGCCCAATGGCTAAATAATACATTCAAAATTACAGTAGCTCAAAAAATCGAGATATCCTGCTAACTCGCAGTTCTCTCTTACAAACAATTTCTCTCTGTATTCCCCCTCTCTCTAACTGGGTGTACAAACTTCTACATAACTCAAAAAAATTTCTAGGGTTTACCCTCGCTACTTGCCTACTCTAAAATTCATTGTATGTTATCTTAGTACAGTCGCACTCTAGAGCCAAAGTGGAAACTCCTGCTCTGTTTACAATTTTCAAAACATGCCTCAAACGGTAAATTTCGACACCAGTTCAAGCGTACCTCCAAAGGTGAATTCTAGACTGAGTGAAGGCGGATTTTGAAATCGGCTGCAACTATCAACGTTGAATTTCTGGACAAACTCTCATGTGTTGAGTGGTCCTACCTCTGCCCACTTGCCAATGATGCTCCTGCATCATACTCCCCTTGACAAAAATTCATGGACTCCTATCCATGAGTGATGTAGGAGAATCATCAACAGCCAAGCAAGCATGGATGCAAAAGATAGCTGGGAAAAGCGCCAACACTTTTTTCACGTTTTGAAATGTTTTGAAAGATTAAGAAGCGGATATAAATGTAATAGCTAGAAGCGTACTTGCATTTATGTCTGGCTATTGTAAACAGATCATGAGCAATTTTCTCTCATCTGTCAATGTAAAAGGCATTTAAGTCTATTAGTGAAAGTAGGTAGATTGGAATTAAGAGATTAGACAGTTTAGAGAGTAGGAGGGAAAACGGATATAGACACCCTCGCCTTTGTATCATACTAGTAGTTGTATCATAGTAGTAGTTGTATCATTAGCATAAAGAAGAAGAAGATAGATGTAGCAGAGAGTTGTAGAGAAGAACCCATGTACATAAGCACTTGAGTTAATACATGAAGCTTTGACTCAGATTTCATGGTGTTATGATGTTTACTCTTTACATATGTTGAATGATATGCTTACAGTTTTTTTTATTCTCTTTGTTTATGCATTTGTTTCAATGTTGTGTTGAATGTGTGATTTCATGTTAAGTATATGAAGTCTGAGAGAGAAAGAGGATGAGTTTCAATTGTTTCTCTTCCTGAGAGAGTTCCTGCAAGGAGTGCAGTGAAACATCCGTAAGGTGTGCATTGACAAGATCTGAGTTCTATCTCAGAAAATCTCATCAAGGATACCATTGTTCTCATTCCAGCAGAAGTGCAGGAGAAACACAGAGGTCGTGCAAGGAGTGCGCAGGCTGTTGGAAGTCTTAGGACTTATCAAATAAGGGAAGGATTGAAGGACTACTATTATTGAGAGTGCACAGAGTCGAAAAGATCAAATACCCAGAAGTATTTGATAGATTGCTGCAAGGAGTGCATGCAGGAGTCCTTTTGAGGCTTGAGTAGAAAGTGAAATATTAGGAGGGTCAACACCTTCGTATACTTCAAAGGAAGATAGAGATCGAAACACATCAATGGGAGATGGGGTCGAAGTTACCTCAGAGAAGTGAAGTACCAGTGTAGGAACACTGGTTCATTTCAACAGAAGTCTTGAAGGAGGGAACAAGCAGTTGAAATTCTCTGTGGAGAACTCGTGAAGTCATGAGGATTGTGGGATTCAGTGAAGCTGCAAGGAGGTTAAGCATTGGATGAATCCACCCTTCAGGAGGTAAGGCTCAACGTGGACCGTTGATCATGATAGTGGAGCCATCAGGATCATCTCGAAAAATTGGTGCGCTTCAAACTTGCCAATGATGGATACGGTTAAGAAAAGACACAAATATTTTCACTGGATAGAAGAAGTGAGAGAAGAGCTTCAACCTACTGAAGAAGAAGATCATGGAGCAACCAATTCTAGTTTTGCTTGATTTTAGCAAGACATTCCAGGTTAGGTGTGACGCAAGTGGATTTTCAATTAGAGCGGTATTGAGGCAAGACGACAAGCCGATCACATATTTCAGTGAGAAACTGAATGAAGTGAAGATCAAGTACTCAACATATGACAAAGAATTTTATGCAGTCATACAAGAACTAAAGAATTGGAGACAATATTTGGTTCCTAAAGAGTTTGTTTTGTACAGTGATAACCATGCTTTACAATTCGTGACTCAACAGGAGAATTTGAACCAAAAACATGTTAAATGGGTTGAATTCATGCAGAATTTTACTTTTGTGATTAAGCATATTTATGGAACTGCTAACAAAGTTGTTGATGCTTTCAACAGGAAATGTTTGGTTATGCAAGAATTCAGAGTCAAGACTTTGGGTTTTGATAACCTCAAAGAAATGTATAGGGATGACATAGATTTTAAGGAGGCATATGAGGCATCTGAAAATCCAATGGACCGAATATATGATCCAAGATGGATTGTTATTCAGGGGCAATCAACTATGTATTCCAAAATGTTCCATGAGGGAGAATTTGTTGAAAGAAAAACACAGTGGAGGATTGACCAAACACTTCGGTCATGATAAGACATTCTCAAAGTTAAATGGCTCATATTTTTGGCCAGGGATGAGGAAAGATGTTAAGAAATTTGTGGATAGGTGCAAAATTTGTCAGCACACAAAAGGGAAAAGACAGAACAGAGGGTTATATCAACCATTACCCATACCAGAAAGGACGTGGGATGCAATGAGCGTGGATTTTATATTCGGACTGCCAAGAACACAAAGAGGATGTGATTTGATCTTTGTGGTAGTCGATAGATTTTCCAAGATGGCACATTTCATACCATGCCATAAAACAAGTGACGCAACTCATATTGTGAACCCATTTTTCAAGGAAGTCATCAAACTTCATGGCTTGCCAAGGAGTATAGTTTCTGATCGAGATACCAAGTTCGTGGGAAATTTATGGAGGAATTTATGGAAGAAGTTGGGGACAAGTTTGTCTTTTAGCTCAATGTATCATCCTCAAATGGATGGGTAGACAAAAGTTGTGAATAGAAGCTTGGGATATTTTCTAAGGAGCCTAGTGACTGAACACCACAGTCAGTGGGATCATATTCTGCCACAGGAGGAATTTTCTTACAATGATTCACTCAACAGAAGCACAGGGAAGAGTCCATTCGAGATTGTAAATGGAATGCAACCAAGGGGAGTTTCTGAATCGAAAGATTCAGAACAAAATGAATTCAGGAGTGCTAGTGCAGAGGACTTTGCAGAAGCAATGAAGGAGCTTCATAGACAAGTCAAGGAGCGATTGTAGAGTTCAAGTCAATAATACAAGCGAAGAGCAGATCAACACAGGCGAGAACTTCAATTTGAAGTTGGTGATATGGTTCTTTCACATTTGAGGAAGGAGAGGTTCCCAAGAGGAACATATAACAAACTGAAGATGAAAAATATTGGACCATGCAAGGTCATAGGGAAATTTGGGGCAAATTCATATGAAATTGAATTACCCGATGGAATTGGAATTTTACCGATATTTAACGTTGTATATTTGTACCCTTACAGAGCTGAAGAAGCAGGAGTAGAGGATGAATAGACAAAGTTTCAATGGACTAAACAAATTTCTATAGATGAAAATCCACAGATGGAAAGTATAATTGACAAGCAGATTAGCAAAAAGACCAGGAAGAAGAAGTATTTTGAATACTTGGTCAAATGGAAGGGACATCCAGTTGAAGATGCCAGTTGGGAAGATGAAGTAGAAATTCAGAACCATGGACAGACCATGCAAGAGCTCATCAATAGGAGTTCATGAAAAATTTCAAGCAAGGGAGTATGATGCAGGAGCATTGTCAGCAGCCAAGCAAGAATGGATGCGGAAGCCAGCTGGGAAAAGCTCCAACACATTTTTCACGTTTTGAAATGTTTTAAAAGATTAAGAAGCAGATATAAATGTAATAGCTAGAAGCATAATTTCATTTATGTCTGGCTGTTGTAAATAGATCGTGAACGATTTTCTCTCATCTGTCAATGTAAAAGGCATTTAAGTCTATTAGTGAAAGTAGGTAGATTGGAATTAAGAGATTAGATAGTTTAGAGAGTAGGAGGGAAAACATATATAGACACCCTTGCCTTTGTATCATAGTAGTAGTTGTATAATTAGCATAAAGAAGAAGAAGAGAGTTGTAGCAGAGAGATGTAGAGAAGAACCCATGTAAATAAGCACTTGAGTTAATATATGAAGCTTTGACTCAGATTTCACAGTGTTATAATGTTTACTGTTTACACATGCGGAATGACATGCTTACAGTTGTTTTATTCTCTCTGTTTATGCATTTGTTTCAATGCTTTGTTGAATGTGTGATTTCATGTTAAGTATATGAAGTCTGAGAGAGAAAGAGGATGAGTTTCAATTGTTTATCTTCCTAAGAGAGTTCCTGCAAGGAGTGCAGTGAAACGTCCACAAGGTGTGCATTGACAAGATCTGTGTTCTATCTCAGAACATCTCAGGAAGGATACCGTTGTTCTCATTCCAACAGAAGTGCAGGAAAAGAACAGAGGCCGTGCAAGGAGTGTGCAAGCTATTGGAAGTCTTAGGACTTATCAACTAAGGGAAGGATTGAAGGACTACTGTTGCCGAGAGTGCACAGAGTCGAAAATATCAAATACCCAGAAGTATTTGATAGATTTCCGCAAGGAGTGCATGTGGGAGTCCTTTTGAGGCTTGAGTTGCAAGTGAAAGCTCAGGAGGGTCAACACATTCGAATACTTCAAATGAATATGGATATTGAAACACTTCAAGGGGAGACAGGGTCAAAGTTACCTCGTAGAAGTGAAGTTCCAGTGTAGGAACACTGGTTCATTTTAGCAAAAGTCCTCAAGGAGGGAACGAGTGGTTGAAATTTTCTATGCAGAAGTCACGAAGTCACGAGGACCGTGGGATTCAGTGAAGCTGCAAGGAGGTTAAGCGTTGGATGAATCCACCCTTTGGGAGGTAAGGCTCAACATGGACCATTGATCATGATAGTGGAGCCGTCAGGATCATTTCGAAAAATCAGAGTTTGTAAGTCTGGAGTGTAAGCCAAAATCCTTGGTCCCTCTAACTCCTGAATCATGAAAAGAATTGTTAAGTGAAGGATTCCAGGATTTCAGTAATTCAGGATTCAGAATATCGGAAATCCTGATGATAGGGAGCCAGGGGCCTTTGCATTGAAAAACCCCAGAGTTGTGAAATGCGAAATATTGTGAAGTGACATTTCAGCATTTCAGTGTTTTGGGGTTTGGGAACCCGAGGAGATAGTGGCTTGCGATCGAGAGTCTCAAACTCCTGGTACCTGGAAGCTCAAAATAACGTGGGCCGTTGGATCTAAAGGGAGGCTATCAACCATTGATTCTATAAAAGATTTCATTTCGAAATTCAGGTTTTCGAAGTGATAGGGGGAATGTTATTCGAAGGCCTGTTCAATTATCAAAAGACAGGAAGAGTGACATGTGGCAAGAATCCATGTCGGAGACCGAGGACAGTTGAGAATATAGGTGGCACGTACTCGTTGCTAGGTAGTGTCAATACCCGTTGACCGTTTCAGGGTTTTGGAGATTGAAGAGCCAAGAGCCTTGCATCAGGATTCGCAAAGTCGTGAAGTCCAAAACTATGAATTGATGAAAGGTTCCATTGGGAGCCATTCTTTTGTTGAACATTTTGGGTTTCGACATTTCTAGTTTTCGGCGGGTTAAGGGGCCAAAAACCTTGACAACAAAAACTGTGATATCGTGAAACCCGAAGTCCCGAATTAACGAAGGGCACGATCATATTATTGAGATCAGGAGAATTGAATTTTTATTTGTGTTTGATCACATAGGGAATAATCATAAGGACCTATGGATACACCATCATGTGTGTGAAGAATTCTCTGTGGGGAAAATCAAAGAGTCAATCAGACTCAGGAGGGAAGATTTAGAATGATCTTGAGCGAATCTTGGCCTGAGGGTCAAGGAGCTTCATCAATGAGATCCTCTACCGAATTTCCATGCTTTTGAATAGTAGCTTCATTTTCCCAACTGGCATATTCTATTGGGCGTCCCTTCCATTTGACCAGATCCTCCAAATAAGTCTTCCTTCTAGTCTTCTTCCCAATCCTGTGATCCATAATTTTCTCCATCTGTAGCTTCTCTGCCACAGGCATTTTCTTCTCCCACTGAATTTTTCCTTGAGCTTCTAACCCTTCTGTGTCATGTTTCCTATATCGATATAGGTCTGAAACATTGAATATGGGTGAAATGCCCACACCATCTGGCATCTCAATCTCATAGGCATTTGCATCAAACTTCCTCAAGATCTTATAGGGTCCTATCTTTTTCATCTTCAACTTGTTGTAGGTTCCCCTAGGGAACCTTTCCTTCCTGAGATGTTCTAAAACCTGATCTCCCACTTCAAATTGAAGTTCCCTGTGATGTTGATCAACTCTATGCTTGTATTTCTGGTTAGAACTCTGTAATTGTTCTTTGATCCGACTATGGATTTTCTGCATTTCAGCAGCAAAATCCTCTGCTCCAGTGCTTCTGATCTCTCCCTGTTCCAAGCCTCTCAAATCAGACACTCCCCTAGGTTGCATTCCATAGAGTATTTTGAATGGAATCCTTCTAGTGCTCCTATTTGGTGAGTCATTGTATGAAAATTCTTCTTGTGGAAGAATCTGATCCCAATGGTTATGGTGTTCAGTAACCAGACTTCTCAATAAGTTCCCCAAACTTCTATTTACCACCTTAGTCTTCCTATCTGTCTGAGGGTGATAAGTTGAGGTGAAGGAAAAATCTGTCCCCATATTCTTCCACAACGTCCTCCAAAAGTGACCAACAAATTTTGTTTCTCTGTCTGAGACAATGCTCCTGGGTAGACCATGATGTTTCACAACTTCTTTGAAAAACAGATTTGCAACATGTGTTGCATCACTGGTATTATGGCATGGGTTGAAATGTGCCATCTTTGAAAACCTATCCATCACCACAAATATGGAATCAGGTCCTCTTTGTGTTCTTGGCAATCCCAACACGAAATCCATGCTTATTGCATCCCAAGGCCTCTCTGTTATTGGCAATGGTTGATACAATCCAGTGTTCTATATTTTCCCCTTTGCATGTTGGCAGATTCTACATCTGTTCACAAACTTTATCACTTTTGTTCTCATACCTGGCCAATAGTATGAACTGCTCAACTGTGAAAATGTTTTATCGTGGCCAAAATGTCTAGCCAATCCTCCACTATGCTTCTCCTTCAGAAGATTGTCCCTCATTGAGCATCTTGGTATGCACAATTGATTCCCTCTGAACAAAAATCTTTCCTGAACCATATACTCTATCCACTGACTTCTATCTCTCAGTACAGGGCTTGTACATGCTTCGTAGGCCTCCATGAAATCAATATCATCACGATACATATCCTTAAGGTGTTCAAACCCCAAGGTCTCCACTTGGAATTCCTACATGATCAAACATCTCCTACTTAACGCATCAACAAATTTGTTAGCATTCCCAACAATATGTTTTATGACAAAAGTAAAATTTTGCTTAATTCAAGCCATTTTGCATGCCTCTAATTCAATTTTTCTTGTCGGGTTATGAATTGTAAATCTTGGTTATCGCTGTACAAGACAAACTCTTGCGGGACAAGATAATGGCTCCATTTCTTCAATCCTTGAATTATGGCATAAAACTCCTTGTCATATGTGGATTATTTCCTCTTAGTCTCATTCAGCTTCTCACTGAAATAGGCAACAGGTTGATTTTCCTAACTCAGAACTGCTCCTATAGCAACTCCACTTGCGTCACATCTTACCTGAAATGTCTTCCCAAAATTTGGCAAGACCAGAATTGGTCATTCCGTCATCTTCTCCTTTAATATATTGAAGCTCTTTTTGGCCTCCTTTGTCCATTTAAAAGACTTGTCTTGCTTATTTACTGTATCCATCATGGGTGTACAAATCCCACTGAAGTCTCTAATGAACTTTTTGTAAAAACTTGCTAAACCATGAAATCTCCTTACCTCGAACATGATCCTTGGTGATGGCCAATCCCTGATCACTTTCACCTTCTCTGGATCCATCTTTAGTTCATTCGAAGAGATCATGAAACCCAAATAAGTGAGTTTTGTCTTCATAAAAGAGGACTTCTTCAAATTGATCAACAGTTTCTTCTGTTGTAGCCTCCTCATTACTAGTGTTAGGTGCCTCAAATGCTCCTCTTTAGTCCTACTAAAGATCAATATATTGTCCAGATATACAACCACAAACTTTCCAATGAAATATTCAAGAATTTCATTCATCAACCTCATAAAATTACTCGGGGCATTCGTTAAGCCAAATGGCATAACCAACCACTCATACAGACCTTCATTCGTTTTAAAGGTTGTTTTCCACTCATCACCTTCTCTCATCCTGATTTAGTGATATCCACTTTTGAGATCTATCTTAGAAAAAAAATTTGCGCCACTTAAGCAATCCATTCAATCATCCATTCTTGGTAAAGGAAATCGGTACATGATGGTGATCTTGTTAATGGATCTCGAGTCTATGCACACTCTCCATCCTCCATCTTTCTTTGGGATTAACACAGTTGGTACTATGCATGGGCTCAAGCTTTCTCTGACTAAACCCTTATCCAACAATTCTTGGACTTGGTTCTTCACCTCCTCATTTTCTCGAGGTGTTAATCTGTACGCTGCCTTGTTCGGTAGGATTTCTCCTAGTATCAAGTCGATATGATGAATGATACTCTTGATGGGTGGAAATGAGTTTGGCATCTCATCCACCACTATATCAACGAAATTATCCAGTAGCTCCTAAAATTCTTCAAGCAAATCATCCATTGATGTACTTGTAAGGATGACTCTAGGCTTCCTCACCACAGAGAACTGCATCTCCTATTCTTCCTTAACTTCTTTCAGGAGTTCCTTCCCACTCATGAGAAATATGTTGGTGCTGGCTTCCTCTTTCACTCTCTTCTCCTCCATTGGCAACAACATATGCGTCCTATCATTCTTCTCCAATGTATATGTATTCTTCCTTCCATCGTGAATGACATTTATGTCGAACTTCCATGGTCTTCCCAACAAAATGTGGCATACGTCCATGGGGATTACATCACATGGGATTTCATCTTTATATCCTCCTATTTTAATTTCAACCAGGCATTGTTTAGTGATCATTACCTGGTGTCCTTTTTGCATCCATGAGACTTTGTATGGCCTTGGATGTGCAGTTGTCTTTAGCTCCAGTTTCTCCACCATCTCTATGGATACTAGGTTGTCAGTACTCCCACTATCAATGATCACCTTACATACTTTGTCCTTAGTCTTGCAAGTTGTCCTGAAGAGATTGTTTCTCTGCATTGGCTTCTCAATTTCTGCCCCTGGTTTTAAGAGAACTTTTCTCAACATCAGGGATGCTCCATCCTCTACTCCCTCTGCCTCAACATCTCTTCGCCTTGCTTCTGAAATGTCATATTCTCCTCCTTCCTTCTTCTTATCGAGATATTCCCAAGACATGTGCCCTATCTTTCCACAGTTATAGCACCTTACTCCTCCTCTGCCTCTTCCTCCAGAAGAGTTTCTTCCACCACTCTATCTCCCTCGTGAACTTCCTCCTCGTTCTGAGTGATTCTATGGTTTCTCAACCTCATCCTTAGACTGATGTGCTCTATCATGGTTAAATCCCTTGCTTTTGCTTGGGACCGAGCTTTTATCTCTTCCTCGCTGGTTTTTTTTTTCTTTTCAGGTTCTTCTCTGCCTTCAACGGAAACTGATAAGCATCCTCCATGGTTCTGACTGACATCATGTTGATCTCATCCTGGATCTAATATCTCAAACCATTTATATATTTGGAGACTTTCTCTTCGTCTCCCTCCCTTTGTCCAGTTCTAATGTTCAACTGGTAGAACTCCTCGATGTACTCCTTGACTGCCATCCCTTTCTGTCTCAAGTTCTGTAGCTTCCTGAATAGATTGATCTGATAGTCTTTGGGTATGAACTTAGCCTTCAGTTTAGCTACCATCCTGTCCCAACTCTTTATCCTCTATTTGCCTTTACTTCTCCTCTCAGCATGTAGTTCGTCCCACCACAGAGTTGCATGCCCTTTTAGCCTGGTGACTGCCTGCTTCACCTTCTTCTCCTCATGGACATATTCATAGTCGAAGTGTTTTTCCATGGACCTTATCCAGTCCAACAGTTCTTCAACAACTAGATTTCCCTTGTACATGGGGACCTCTATCTTATCTCTACCTCCGAATCTAGCAACTGCTCTCAACAAACGTTCTTTTACGGCATCCTCTCCTACAACTTCTTCAACCTCAACCTCTTCACTTTCTGCATCATTGACATCCCTAATGTCAGGTGCTCTTCTCTGTGCTACTTCCATTGTTTCCAATTCGGTGCGAAGCTCTCGCATCTCCCTCTCTACAACACTATTGGCTAAAGGCATTTCTCATCTTCTTGGTGGCATTATGTCAACTATCTGTCACACACAGAGTACAACTTTGAGTTCTCTATCTCCTTATTTTCCTCATTCACCTGAAGTCTACATATGAAAAACTTAGGCTCTAATACCACCTGATATAGACCCCCTATCCCTCTTAAGGGCTGTGCGACCTCTCGGTCAGGATCTTCTGGTTTCGGAGCCCAAATGGCTCTTCTGGTTCCAAACTGAAACCCTTTGGATGAACACAGAGGTCCCCCCACAAATGCTTAGTTGACTTTTCCAAGTACCAAGTGTTAGCTCAAATAGTACACGACCAATATCCGTGACTGCACTCTTATTGTTCCTGCCTTTCTCTATTTCACAACTCGGACTTTGGGAGACAAGGACCTCTATCCTCCCAACTTGCTATAACTGAGATCACAATGTGGTTCAATGGTGCAGATCTTCCCGTGATCGACGGTTCAGTTCGAATTGTGATCTTGCGACTCGGGGGTTTGAAGCACAAAGAACTCTGCCTCCTAGCTCGTGATTCCCGAGTTCGTGAAATGGACCGACCTCGCTATTTCGTGATCTCACAACTCAGGATTTTGAAGCGCAAAGAACTCCGCTTCCCAATTCACGGTTCTCGAGTTCATGAAATGGACTTACCTTGCTATCTCGTAATCTCGCGACTCGGGGTTTTGAAGCACCAAGAACCCTGCCTCCCAACTTGCGATGTCCAAGTTCACAAAATGGACAACCCTTGCTATCTTGCAATCTTGCGACTCGGGGTTTTAAATCACCAAGAACATTTCCTCCCAGCTCACGATGCCCGAGTTTGCGAAATGGACCGACGGTCTAGATCTATCTGAGATTGATGGTCACTATTCTCCCTGATCTTTGGACATCAAGAAGCCTTCGCCACTAACTTCCTTGTAGCTCCACCTTATCCAACGACTCACAAGATTTCAACGTTTCTCCTCGAGGACTCTCCACCGTCCGTTTAGATCCCTAAGATCTCCCCTCCTGGATCTACGCAGGGTTAAAGCCTGCACTCCTACCTCAAATTGGACGGTCCGTGGGATTCTCCACCATGATCCAACACTCGCCGACATTATTCCTCCTGAGCTTTTACTAGCTTCAAAATTAGAATATTTTCTAAGTCTTCAAAGACTAAGTCTTCGCTTCTTCTAGGGAATGAGTTCCTGGATCTTGATAACACTTTTACGAAGTGTTGTTCCTCCTGGGTTTTGTTTTGGTTCAGACGTCTGAGGGATCTCGATAACTCATATCCACAAAATTTCTCGCTCAGAAATTCCTCTTGATTTCCTTATGTTCGTCTTTGTCTCGATGCACACCTTGCAGAGCTTCCAATGAAGAGAAACAATTGAAACTGGAAAAAACTCACAGTTCCATCCACTTGTTCATGAAAACAGAAATGACAGGAAAATAGACACAGTCCACACACCATACATTTGGATCAATTTTCCTTCTATTATATTCACAAGTTCTGAATGGCTACATAACACATTCAAAATTACAGTAGCTCAAAAAACCGAGATCTCCTGCTAACTCGCAATTCTCTCTTACAGCTAATTTCTCTCTGTATTCCCCCTCTCTCTAACTAGGTGTACAAACTTATACATAACTCAAAAATGTTTCTAGGGTTTCCACTGGCTACTTGCCTACTATAAAATTCATCCTACGCTATCTTAGTCCAGTCGCACTCCAAAGCCAAAGTGGAAACTCCTTCTCTGTTTACGATTTTCAAAACGTGTCTCAAAGGGTAAATTTCGGCACCGGTTCAAGCGTGCCTCCAAACATGAATTCCAGACTGAGTGAAGGCGGATTTTGAAATCGGCTGCAACTGTCAACATTGAATTTCTAGACGAACTCTCACGTGTTGAGTGGTCTTACCTCTGCGCGCTTGCCAACGATGCTCCTGCATCAGTTGTACTACCAGTTCTTGAAGGAAGGGAATTCCATATTGTTATGCTGATGTATTGGCTTGTGAACACATATTTTCTATAAGTTTCTTTGTTGGAAAGTAGTATGAATTACAGTTGCTGATCTTGTGCATTTTTGGAACCTACTATCCTATGAGTTTTTCCAGATTCCATGTTGGAATTGGTAAGGGCCCACCATTCTAACGAGGTAAGCTTGTTGTAAAATATAGCTTAGTTTTTATTCTTGTACATGTTTGTTTTAGTCTTGTACCTATGTAATGCTTGTTGTTAGCTTGATTTCTTATCTGAATTAGAAATATTCTGAATGTAAGTGGCGAAGTGTGAGTAGTGTTCAGTGTGTTATTGCTGGTATAACAAATCTGGTGCACCATAGTTTTAGGAATTTTATTTAGCTTGTTGTCAGAAATATGCATGATAGGATAGTTTTAACAATATTTGAAGTGCGATTATTTACATTTATGAATCTGAGTTAATTTTCAGAATTTGTTGAGAGTTGTAACATGTGTTAGCCAAGGGGCCATTCAAGAATTCCATCTCTTGTATTACATGAACCAATAAATGGATTATGTTGATGGTGTATAAGCTAGACAATTCTTTTTCAAGGCTGCAAGATTTGATTGAGTGTGAGGAATCAGATATGGATTGCTTGCAAGTTATTACAGAAAATAAGATTAGATCTCCATCTCTCACCCTGCATGCACTTACAATGGAGTGTCTTCCTCTACCTATCATTTCTTCTAAAATTGATTGATGCTTTATTTTGAGAATATGCAGCATGTTAATTGTTGTTAGTTTAGTTGCTCTAGGTGATAGAATCAAAGTTCATGTTTTCCTTTCATGAGCCATTAATGAATAGGTCCATCACCTAAGTAAGAATTTTAGATCATATGCTTGTTTATGAGTTTTACTTTCTAATTTTTGAATTGCGTGAAGAGTGTTATCTTTGAAGTGTGAAAACAAAGTGTTATGTTTCTTGATTAAGCTATACTCATCAAACATAGGAACCTATCTGTTATCGGCACATATAGTGCATCAACTCTACTGATTACGAATCCCAGATTGACATTTAAATGAGTGTAATATATATATTGAACATATTTGTACACCAACAAAGGCATACATAAATTTGCAGATAAAAGATAATATGTCAATAAGTTCTGCTACAAATCACATAAGAAGTACATTTTCCTTATAAAACAATACTTACCTCATGTATTTTCCAAGTACATAAATAATTTGTTTTATGTTGTTGTCAAAGTCGTATGGGAGAGATAAAGGTAGAACATATTGTAACAAAAAACAAATAATTATTATTTGTTTCCAAAAAATGCATACCAATAAAGAAATATATTATAACCTACTAATTACCTTAATGAATGTATGTGAGTCATGTGTTTTAACCCCACCAAAATCACCTTTTTTAGTTAAGATATTTTGTATGTTCGACGAAAACCCTGTCGAAAACCTAATTTTTCGAATGACCTCTTTTACAATATTTCTCTGTTGCTCCGAATAACCAAGGAAGACTAGTATTTTTTTCACGACCATCGCCATTAGAATTAATAATAACACTTTTCAATGCGTGATTAGCTTCCTGGATGTCACAACAAATCTTTGCAATTCTCTCTTTGTCAGTCCTTCCATCTAATATTTGCCATAAAATTTTTGTTATGTTCTTCCCGATATGCATTGTATCAAACAAATGAACTATTTGTAGGTGCTCATAGTATGGAAATATACCGAATTGCATTGGGTAACTTTTCATTCCTCGTGGAAGCCCATTCATGCCTTAACGACATTCATGAAACATAAACAAATTGAAATTAACACTAATTAATGGGACAAAATGAAATTAATACTAATGAAATAAACCAAATATTTATATAATAGGTCATACACAAATAATTTGTGTACCTTGATGATTTCTAATATATTCCAACTTCCATAGGCGAGGTGTCATTCTTCATGGTTTTTTTCCGGTTTTTTTTTACCATTGAATTTTTCTTTGTTTGTAGTTCGATAACTATGGTTATTAGGTAGAACGTGCCTATACTCATCAAACACTTCCTTTGCTAATCTCCTTGATCGACTAGATTTTATCTTCGGACCACAAACTGGGCATTCAAATTTACCCTTTGTTTGAAGACCTACAAGATATATGAATAAATGTAGTGTCAAATTAGAGTTACAATTTAAAATAATGCATGATTTTTCAATAAATATATATAATATTAAATCACAAAATAAAGTAACAATATACCACAAAAATGTGTTAACCTAGGAGCATCATGAATTGCCCATGATAGTATTCCATGGAATTGAAACCGTTTTTTCCCTATTGGTCTAGAGATGTCATACATAGTGACGCCAACCCATAACTTCAACAACTCATGGATGTAACATCCCTCTCTGGCGCACTGAGCAAACTTATTTTTGAGGACACTTGCTCGCAAGTGATCTGGATTATTATGCTATTAAAACATTTGACTTTGATTATGATGCGTTATGGGTAGATGACATGTTGTTTTACTACATTGACATAGACAGATGCTATTGACTCGGTTTTAATAAGTGTGCAAGGTTTTTGGACCTTGAGGATGCAGAGGCATCGATGGAACCCCTTGGACTCCAGATCAAGTCAAGGAGTGTGTCAATGGGGTTTGATTGTTTTACTGTGATATTAGTGCATCTGACTAGATAATATGATATGGATATGTTCTGACATGATTTGTTGATGATCCAAGCTGACGATAGCTTGCCAACTAGACTCACATATGGAGTAAAGGGGTCACACCCGACTACCAGAGATATTGAGGGAGAGGTGTGGACAACAGCGCTGCCACAACCTACTAGCACTCCCGTCGTGGCTCGAATTGTAGGTTAACGATTACCTAGTTCGAGAGGATCCATGATGCCATGAGGTCAGACTGCGACAGTCATGCATGATGATTCTAAGGGGCACACAATAAGGCAGAGGCCTTATTCCTTAGAATCCCTTAGGCTCCCACAAGTTCACCTGGCGGAGTGTTGACTCCATGGGTTATTGATGTCTACCAAATCATTCAAGAGGCGAGTGGCACCCTTGGACACTGTAGTGCATCCTGAAGGGCACGTCATGCAAAGGAAATATATTAAGAGGCGAGTGGCACCCTTGGAGCATGTAGTGTGTCCTGAAGGGCACGTCGCGCAAGGGAACAGATGAGGCGAGTGGCACCCTTGGAGCACCTAGTGCATCCTGAAGGGCACGTCGGATTGATGATGATAGAAGGATGAACCTAGATGACCCTAAGGCAAATAACAGGTTAAGAAATTTTAAAACAATTTCCCTAATTAAATGTCACCCAATACATAATTTAAGTACTAAGTCTAAAATTTCACTAGGGGTAAAATTTTGTCTACCTTTAAAAAATACATATATATATAATAAATAAAAAAATAAAATAAAATAAAATAAATAGATAAAATGAAATAAAATAATAAAATTTAAAATAAAACCCACTTAAGTAATAATTATGGTATTCATAAAATTTTGTAACTTAAAGGGAGTAAGAAATTAAATTACTAATAAGAAATAAAAAAATCTGTGGATATAAAAAGTAAAGAGGGAATTAATTATTTTATCATTTGATAATTTAAAAGATACTAAATTAATGATGAAAGGGAAAAGGGGTTATATTCCACACCTACCTTTTTGATTTCTAAGTAAACGGGGAAAGAAGGAAAATAAAAAAATAGGAAACTAGGGAAAAGAGGTAACACAAAAGGAAAAAGGGGAAACTTAAGGAAAAAGCGGGAAGTCAACTTAGTAAAGAATCTACATTTAAGAGATTTTTAATTTTAAACTGAATTAGCAATTTCATAATAGGGAAAGTCTTTAAAACCTGTAAGGGAATCTAGGGACACCTAGGAGTAATTCTAGGAGTAACTCTAGGTGGGTGAGGGAAATAAAGATAATTACTTAATTAAAGAAATTAATTAATGGAGCAATGTGAGGGATGGGTGACACTTGTACGAAGAAGAATCTTTAGGATTTTATTTTAAAAAATTTAATTACATGAGATTTTAGGAAAGGAGGGGAAGTGGGAAATTCTATATAATGAAGGAAGGAGAAGGAGAAAGGAGGATCTTATGTTGCATAACATTATGCTGCTAAAATATCGACTTGACTGATTTACTTGTGGGGAGTTGGGATACCCAACTCAGAGAGGATTGGTAGCTCAGCCTTGCGAAGCAAGATGGGAGCTAGAAGAAACCTCTGGATAGTGTGTGTGGCCCATTTATAGCTCATGAGGCTAAGGAGGAAGAAGAATACCCCTAGCGTTGGCTGGGAGGTACCAGTGTAGTTTCGACGGTCAGCGAGCGACAATCGCATGGAGTGCGTGGACGTCACTCGGAGCAGGTGAACAGGCAACGATACACTTTTTCGGTTGAATGATAGAATGTTGTAGAATGTATGTTTTAGATCTGCATGTGTATTGGGTAGGTAAACTGTTTGTCCAGTTTCATAACTGAAATTTTTATAGCCTGGCTGAATGATTGGTTGATTGATTTCCGTGACCTTCGTCTTCCCGCATGCCGTGACTGCCCTGTGGTGTTGATTGTGACCCTTGCGATTGTTTTCCTTCGTCCCTAGCATGCTAGTCCTTGCCTGAGCAGTCGGCTAGGAGCTTGATCTACGATCGTCGCCTTAGCGTTAAAAGACCTATGGATCTCAACGCCCTGCTTTTCTGCGCAAGGATGGTGAAGCAAAGGACGCAGTCATCCATCTACCTCTATTGTTGTCCTTGGAAGTTGATGTATTATGCCTTGATGTGTGTTATTAACACCGAAATTTTGTTGTTGGCATAGGCTTTCCTTCCACTATGCATTTTATACCTTGCAGAATTTCCTTCACCCCTTGGTTGATAAAACCTTTGTGGACATTTCAATGACCTTCCTTGGTTCTATGCATTCTCCTACTGTGCTTTACGTTTTTATATTTCTCTGTGTTTTTATGAATCGAGAGATAAATTTGCTCTTCTTTGGAATGTCAAGGAGTTGATTACTTGACATTTCTTGGGCCGACCTTTAATAATATATTAAAAGTGATTATTGTCTTATGTTTATTACCATTCAATGGCAATGATTTGAGTGATAGAGAATTTATATATAATGATGTGTGGCATGGGTATTCTGGGAGAAGAAATGACTTCATTTTTCTTTTTACATTTGGTATTCTGGTGTTGGGCAACTAATGGTTTTCGGTCTATATTTCCGTTTTGGCCTCCTGAAGACTGGAGGAATACTTAAATTCTGAGTTGCGTATCATTTGCACACTTGCATGTCTGAAATCCTTGATAGATCACCATTGTTGTAAAGCCTGGATGTAAATGAAATAAAACGAGTCTGTTGCATGGAATGGATGCAATCCTGGCAATTTCTAAGTCTGCGCATTGGTAACATACATATTTGAATTCAAGAATAGATCGCTAATGTTGTAAGGATGGAACATAAACGAATTGAATGGGTTGATGCGATCTCATGCTGGTAGAATTGTTTTTCATTCTTGGAGGCTTTCGCCATCCTCCTGTGGCCAAACATGCCTGAGCCAACCACACCTTTTTTTTTTTTTAATCTGGTTAACGCGATTCTTGTGGGACTGCGTATTGATATTTTATCTTGGTGCATTTATCTTAATGTCTTCTTGGCCCAATGTGCACAGGCTGAAACCTCTCCACCGGTGAATTGATGACTCACCTTCTCTACCTGAATGCCTTAGCAGTCACCCAACGATTGGGCCGCTACCTCTCTGCCCTTTCCCCACCTCTCATGCGACTGGGATGTACACTGCTAGCTACCTAATCTAATAGAACCTTTAATGGTGAACTGTGAAAGGCTTGGAGCGTAAATGATGGCGTTTCTATTTTTTTTTTTTTTTTTTTAACTCTAAATAGCACTTCGCTGCCATAGAGTGGAAGCGACTGTTATGCCAGGGATGTTAGAAAGAGGCAGTCATTGATGATGCGGTTTCGCTTGTTAACTTTTGAAATCCCTCCGTGACAGCAGCGTGGCCCCTTTTTATTTATAACAGTTTAATGCTCGATTGTGAATGTCGTGGCTACAGTTGTGATGAAATTAGCCAGCGTACCCACTTGTTGGGATATTAACAAGACTATAACGGTGAAATTGAGTAACCATATTAAGTAGTTTTCAAAGTTTCTCTTGGGTTGAATTCGTTTTTCAATTTTTTTTTTATAAAATTTCTACTTTTGCAATACCCACTCATTAGAGAATGGTTGGAAGTGAATTAAATAATATGGGTGAGAATTTTTGCAGAATTTCCTTACTATGTTTTCCAATTTATTTATTAGATTATAACCTACCTGAGATTACATGGATACCTATGAGTTAGGTAATCCATAATGAGATTATTATAACTCAATAGTTAATGGAGTAGAGTGTTTTGATTTAGGGTTTATCTTAAGTCATAAAGTGGTTACATGTGGAATGATTTACTTATGTAAAATTTATCAACCATATAAAATCATTCCACATATAAACCTTAAACCTTGAACCATCCTTAAGACTTATCTCCTTAAGTTATTATGCTATACTAACTCATTGGGAAGGTAAAGGAATCTTAGAGTCATTCTTGATAAGTTAACAAGTGATATTTAAGAAATATTTTTAGGATGGATATTGAATAATTTTACCTTATTTGAGAGAATCATTTTATATACATTAATTTCAATATATAATTAAATAATGTACTTGACACTTCTTTAATTAAATGGTACTTAATCGAATCACACTATATATATATTGACATTAAGTTAATATAGATTGATACTTACAAGACATTTCATTACTTGTAGCTTTAATTGTAATTCTGTCAAGATAAAATAATTTGCTCTAAATATTCATATTTAGGACTGCAATTATGATAATCTAGATTGATTACACTTTTCCATCCTCATTATAAACTTGATTATTCTCTCATGAGATTGATGATCGTAGACTTTGTTGATTAGCTAGTTGCATGGATTTCTTGCGCCTTGTAGATGGAATGAATGATTTAATTTTTGTTCCAATGCGCTATACAAATATTGATGATGATGGATTGATTTAGAACTAGATTATTAATGCGCGGTCAATTAAAGTTTATGTGTGATTGTTAAAAGTAATGATTACTCCCACCCATGGTTGATTGATTCTAGGGTTGATGGAATGAATTTTAGTTGATCGTTGATGCTGTTGTTAGCTCAGTCAATGTGGTTGATTGTCTCGGAGGGGGGAAATGTAGACACCTCCTAGTTCCTCAGAATAGTCGCCAGCCCTGAGACCTTAAATGGTCAAAATCGATGGGAACCTGGGCTTGAGCATTTCTTATGTGACCTGAAGGTCCTAACCACTTTAGGGTAGGACGAACGGGTAGTCAGTCTTATATTTCGTTGGTTGATTATCGTTCATTGGTTTCAGATGGTTGTTTGTGTCTTAGTTCATTATGTTGTGGTCACAGTTGCATGCATCATGTTCGTCGTCGTGTTGCGACGTAGAGTAGAATGTCTATATTCCCTTGTACACATGCGCACACACACAAAAAAAAGAATTTGCACTTGTTATAAGAGGTTTGTTGTTGTACGAAATGCGAGGGGTCTTCACACATGGTATCAGAGTGGGTTCAACCCTACGACTATGGATCGCCATGCTTTCCACTGTAGTAAAAACTTGAGTCTTACCTAAGGCTATTTAAAACTTTAATTTTCCCTTGCGATAATAACTACTAGATGACACCTTAGAGATTCATGACGAGGTATCATGGATGGAAGTGCAACACTTTCAAAAGTTTCGCACCCTCAGAGTCTGACCCCAAGGGGAGGAACAAGTCCTTGTGCTAGATTCACTTGTAGTAAGGGATGATGGTGGTATGACAAGGCCCTTCCAGGTAATTTCGAAGGCCTTGATTCACCATCAGTACTGAGATGAGGCCAGGGCACCTGTACTCCTGAAGGTCCACAACGTGCCCTAGCTAGTGCCCTTATCATCCACCGATAACTCAAGAGAGTTGAGTTCTCGAGCCCACGAGTTTCGCGGACGACTGTGCCATCGGGGCTTGGTTGTAGAGAAAGGCGTTGTGATTCACGCTTCACGATTATGACCTCTAGCATGAAGGTCCGCATGGTGGTATTTCAACTGAAGGGGAATGCTCTTTTATGGAGGAAGATGCTCCTACCACTTTGAACATGGTCATCGACGACGTGTCATTGTAACTGTTCTATGAATGGTTCCAGAAGAGGTATCTTTTCAAGGAATTCATTGAGCATCAGCTCCATGAGTACGATGCCTTGCGACAGTGCAACCGTATGGTGTCGAGTACGAGGCCCGTTTTTGGAGCTGATTCGGTGTGCTACGCACCCTCACCAGGAAAGTTAAGGTCAACAAGTTTGTATTGGCATTAGTGTTGGAATTCAGCTTCTACTTCGAGTACCAAGATTACTAGACCGAAGAAAGTATGTTAGAATGTGGGGAGCCACATTTCCAACGCGACTGCCTAGTGAAGAGGACTAGAGCATCTGGATCAGTCGGACCCACTAACCTGGGAGATTTGGGCAAGGCCCACCGAAATCTTACAGCGGTGAATAACTGCCAGACAGAGCACTAGTCGACTATGCTCGAGGCCTCATGCACCATCACTGACCAGACGCTTAGTATCTAATTGATCTCAGTGCTACCGAGAGTTCCATTGTGGTGCCATGTTAAAAAGGATTAAAGTAGAGACAGTTGAATAGGATGAGTTCAGTTTTGTAGAGATGGCTTGCACACTGAAAAAAGGGTTGGAGGAAGAGTTATGGGTTATACCCTTAACCTGAGAGAGTTTTTCACCAAGGCCAACCTGTACGTCACGATCTATGGATATTATGACATCGTGATCGGTATGGACTGGTTGCAATCACATGAGGCGATACTCAACTATAAGATGAAATGGTTGAGCTTTGTCGATGACGAGAGGTAGAGATGTGTGATTGTAGGCCAGAACTAGGGAGTTTCCCTGAGGTTCATCTCTTCCTTGCAACTTTGGAAGAGCATGTGCAAGGGGTGCAAGCTTTATGTGATCTTTGTGTTAAACGAGAAGGGAGTCGCGGAAGGTTTAGAACACTTTCTGGTGGTGAGAGAGTTTGTGGACATGTTTCTGGAGGAGTTACCTGGGATGTCGTTAGAAAGGGAATTGGAGTTTACCATAGATCTATAACCAATGAATGAATCGATAGCAAGAATGCCTTATCGGATGTCGACCCCGAAGTTACAAGAGTTGAAAATGCAACTAAAGTATTTGTTGGACCTGGGACTAATACGTCCTAGTGTGTCACCATGGGGTGCACCTGTTATTTTCATACGAAATAAGGACGGATCATGGAGGCTTTGCATTGAATACCATCAACTGAACAAGGCTACAATCAAGAATTAGTATCCATTTCCGAGAATTGATGATCTGTTCGATCAAATGAAAGGTGCGACGATGTTCTCCAAGATCAATTTGCGATTAGGGTATCACTAGTTACATAACAAGGAGGATGATGTCCCTAAGACAACCTTTAAGATGAGGTTTGAACATTACAAGTTTACTGTTTTACCGTTTGGACTAACAAACACCCCAGGGGTATTTATGAGTTTGATGAATGGGGTGTTCCGCGAGTACTTGGACAAGTTCGTCCAAGTGTTCATTGAATATATTTTGATTTATTCTCGTACGACAGAGGAGCATGACAATCACTTGTGCTTGGTACTACAGTGTTTGCAAGAGCACAAATTGTATGGGAAGTTGTCCAAATGCTCATTTTATCAATCGAAGATTCACTACTTAGGGCATGTCATCTCTGGTGAAGGCATCGTCGTGGATCCAACCAAGGTCGGGGATATTATGGAATGGCCTACACCTACAAATGTCCTGAAAGTGCGTAGCTTCATGGGTTTATCAGGATACTATGGACGGTTCTTCAAGGGATTTTCGAAGATAGCAAATCTGATTACGAAGTTGCAGAAGAATAACTAGAAGTTTGGTTGGACCGAGAAATGCGTGGAAGCGTTTCGGAGGCTCAAGGAATTGATAACAACAACACCAATACTAAGGGTCCCTGACATTGACGCAGACTTCTTGGTATGCACTGACGCATCCAAGAAAGGTTTAGGTGGAGTCTTGATGCAAGACGGACGAGTGATTGCTTACATTTTGAGAAAACTGATAAGGCATGAGGAGAACTACATGATGCACAATTTGGAGATATTACCCATAATATATTCCTTGAAGGTTTGGAGACACTACCTTGTTGGACGAAAATTTGAACTAAAGACTGACCATTGTGGACTACAACAAATATTTACGCAAAGTGACCTGAACGCACGACAACGATGTTCGTCGGAATTGCTTAGCAAGTACGACTTCAAGATTACTTACATAAAAGGGACGGTGAACCGAGTGGCGGATGCATTGAGTCGGAGACCACGCATCTTTTCGGTGTTGCCTCTTCAGATGAATCTATGTGAAATGATTCTAACTTTACAGCATGACGATGACTGGTATAAGGAGGTCAAGGGTTTTATTAGACAAAACACAATGATGGTGCCACAATTTGAGGGATTTTCATTTGATAGCGATGGCTTATTGAGGTTTAAAAGTCGGATCTACATACCACCAAACGATGATTTGAGGATGTTGATCCTAATCGAGGATCATAGAGCAATATACATGGCTCATCCGAAAGTCATGAATATGAGGACAGACCTTAAACCCTTATTCTTCTGGAAGGGAATGAAGGACGACATAGTCAACTATGTGACCAAATTTTTAGAATGTCAATAGGTAAAGGCTGAACATGGACACCCAACAGGATTACCGCAACCACATGCCATTCCAGAATCGAAATGGGAGGTTATTTCGATGGATTTTATTGTTGGATTGCCACTGACGGCAAGCAGACATGACTCGATTTTTGTAGTAATAGACACTTTGAAGAAGAGTGCTCACTTTATTCCTATGCATATGATGTATTAGGCACCTGCCATAGCTAGAGTTTTCATCAGTGAGATTGTAAGGTTGCATGGTGTGCCTAAGAAAATTATATCCGACCAAGGATAGGTGTTTACTGGACGATTTTGGACGAGTTTCCAAGAGGCCTTGGTAACCCAACTTAATTTTAGTACTGCGTATCACCCGGAGATTGACGAGTAGACTGAACGAATGAACCAAACCTTGGAGTACATGTTGCATATGTACGTGATGGACCAACAAAAGCATTGGGAAGAATTCTTGCCTTTAGTAGAGTTCTCTTACAACAATAGTTACCAGAGCACCATTAAGATGGCGACTTTCGAGTTTCCTTATGGGTGACCATGTTGGACGCCTTTGAGTTGGGATCGGCTTGAGGATAGGGTCCTGGTGGGACCAGAAGTGATCCAAGAAATGGAAGAGCAAATGAAAACAATAAGACAAAGGATTAAAGAAGCGCAGGATCTATAGAAGAGTTATGCTGACACGCACCGAGTTGACCGGAGTTAAGAGGTCGGCGATCGAGTTTTCTTGCGGGTTAAACGGCATAAGTGTTCGATCAAGTTTGTAAAGGGAGCTAAACTCTCTCCTAGGTTCGTGGAACCCTTCAATATTGTGGAGAGAAAGGGGCCCATGGCCTCTTGACTAGCCTTGCCTGATTCCTTGAGGCGTATGCACAATGTTTTTCATGTATCTGTTTGAGACATTATATTAGTGATCCTACACATATTATTGACATGAGTTCCATGCAGGTATCTGACGAGGGAGTTCTCACGGCTGAGCCGGTATTCATCTTAGATCATCACGTTCGATAGCTATGACGTCGAATGGTGGATCAGGTTAAGGTCCAGTGGGACAATTATAGTCCGCACTCAGTCACCTGGGAGGATGCATATGATATGCACCAACAGTTTCCATTTTTGTTTGATAGATAGACATATGATACTGTGATATACTTTATTTCGACATTATACTATGAAACTTCGGGACGAATTTTATACCAAGAGGGGGTGTATGTGACATCCCTCTCTGGCGCACTGAGTGAACTTATTTTTTAGGACACTTGCTCGCAAGTGATCCGGATTATTATGCTATTAAAACATTTGACTTTGATTATGATGTGTTATGGGTAGATGACATGTTGTTTTACTACATTGACATAGACAGGTTCTATTGACTTAGTTTTACTGAGTGTGCAGGGTTTTTGGACCTTGAGGATGCAAAGGCATCGATGGAACCCCTTGGACTCCGGATCAAGTCAGGGAGTGTGCCATTGGGGTTTTATTGCTTTACTATGATATTAGTACATCTGACTAGATAATATGATATGGATATGTTCTGACATGATTTGTTGATGATGTAGGTTGATGATGTAGGTTGACGATAGCTTGTCGACGAGACTCACATATGGAGTAAAGGGGTCACAGCCGACTACTAGAGATGTTGAGGGAGAGGTGTGGACAACATCCCTACCATAGCCTACTAGCCCTCGCGTCGTGGCTCGAACTATAGGTTAACGATTACCTTGTTCGAGAGGACACACGATGTCATGAGGGAAGACTACGACAATCACTCACGATGGTTCTAAGGGGCGCGCAATAGGGCAGAGGCCTTATTCCTTAGAAGCCCTTAGTCTCCCACAAGTTCACTTGGCGGAGTGTTGACTCCAGGGGTTATTGATGTTTATCAAATCAGTTAAGATGTGAGTGGCACCCTTGGACTCCGTAGTGCGTCCTGAAGGGCGAGGCATGCAAAGGAAATATATTAAGAGGTGAGTGGTACCTTTGGAGCATGTAGTGCGTCCTGAAGGGCACATCGCGCAAGGGAACAGATGAGGCGAGTGGCACCCTTGGAGCACCTAGTCCATCCTAAAGGGCACGTCGCATTGATGATGATAGAAGGATTAACCTAGATGGCCCTAAGGCAAGCAATAGGTTAAGAAATTTTAAAACAATTTCCCTAATTAAATGTCGCCCAGTACAGAATTTAAGTACTAGGTCTAAAATTTCGCTAGGGGTAAAATTTTGTCTACCTTTAATATATATATATATATATATATATAATAAATAAATAAAAAAGATAAAATGAAATAAAATAATAAAATTTAAAATAGAAACCACTTAAGTAATAATTATGGTCTTCATAAAATTTTGTAACTTGAAGGGAGTAAGAAATCAAATTACTAATAAGAAATAAAAAAATCTGTGGATATAAAAAGTAAAGAGGGAATTAATTATTTTATCATTTGATAATTTAAAAGATACTAAATTAATGATAAAAGGGAAAAGGGGTTATATTCCACACCTACCTTTTTGATTTCTAAGTAAACGGGAAAAGAGGGAAAATAAAAAAATAGGAAACTAGGGAAAATAGGTAACACAAAAAGGGAAAAGGGGAAACTTAAGGAAAAAGTGGGAAGTCAACTTAGTAAAGAATCTACATTTAAGAGATTTCTAATTTTAAACTGAATTAGCAATTTCATAATAGGGAAAGTATCTAAAACATGTAAGGGAATCTAGGAATACCTAGGAGTAATTCTAGGAGTAACTCTAGGTGGGTGAGGGAAATAAATATAATTACTTAATTAAAGAAATTAAGTAATGGAGGAATGTGGGGGATGGGTGACACTTGTATGAAGAAGAATTTTTAGGATTTTATTTTTAAAAACTTTAATTACATGAGATTTTAGGAAAGGAGGGGAAGTGGGAAATTATATATAATGAAGGAAGGAGAAGGAGAAAGGAGGATCTTATGTTGCATAATGTTACGCTGCAAAAATATCGACTTGACTAATTTACTTGTGGGGAGTTGGGATACCCATCTCGGAGAGGAGTGGTAGCTCGGCCTTGCGAGGTGAGCTCGGAGCTAAACAAAACTTCTGGATAGTGTGTTTGGCCCCTTTGCAGCTCAGGGGGCTAAGGGGGAAGAAGAGTACCCCTAGCGTTGGCTGGGAGGTACCTGTGTAGTCTCGATGGTCGGCGAGTGGGAGTTGCACGGAGCACGCGGATGTCACTCAGAGCAGGTGAACAGGAAATGGTACGCTTTTTCGGTTGAATGATAGAATGTTGTAGAATGTATGTTTTAGATCTGCATGTGTATTGGGTAGGTAAATTGTTTGTCCATTTTCATGACTGAAATTTATATAGCCTGGCTGAATGATTGGTTGATTGATTTTCGTGACCTTCATCTTCCCACATGTCGTGAATGCCCTATGGTGTTGACTGTGACCCTTGTGATTGTTTTCCTTCATCCCTAGCATGCCAGTCCTCGCCTGAGTAGTCGTCGAGGAGCTTGATCTACGGTCGCCGCCTTAGCGTTAAAAGACTTATGGATCTCAATGCCCTGCTTTTCTGTGCGAGGATGGTGAAGCAAAGGACAAAGTCATCAGTCTGCCTCTATTGTTGTCCTTGGAAGTTGATGTCTTACGCCTTGATGTGTGTTATTAACCTCAAAATTTGTTGTTGGCGTATCCTTTCCTTTCATTGTGCGTTTTATACCTTGCCGAATTTTCTTCACGCCTTGGCTGATAAAACCTCTGCAGACATTTCAATTACCTTCCTTGGTTCTATGCATTCTCCTACCGTGCTTTACGTTTTTATATTTGTCTGCGTTTTTATGCATGGAGAGATAAATTTTCTCTATTTTGGAATGTCAAGGAGTTGATTACTCGACGTTTCTTGGCCCGCCCTTTAATAATATATTAAAAGTGATTAGTGCCTTATGTTTATTACCATTCAGTGGCAATTATTTGAGTGACAGTGGCAGTTATTTGAGTGATAGAGAATTTATATATAATGATGTGTGGCATGGGTATTCTGGCAGAAGAAATGACTTCATTTTTCTTTTTACATTTGGTATTCTGGCGCTGGGCAACCAATGGATTCCGGTTTGCATTTCCATTTAGGCCTCCTGAAGAATGGAGGAACGCTTAAATTATGAGTTGTGTATCGTTTGCACACTTGCATCTCTGAACTCCTTGATAGATCACCATTGTTGTAAAGCCTGGATGTAAATGAAATAAAAAGAGTTTGTTGTGTGGATGCAATCCTAGAAATTTCTATGTTTGGGCATTGGTAAACATACATATTTGAATTCAAGGATAGATCGCTAATGTTGTAAGGCCGGAACATAAATGAATTGAATGGGTTGATGCGATGTCATGCTGGTAGCATTGTTTTTCGTTCTTGGAGGCTTTCGCCATCCTCCTGTGGCCAAATGTGCCTGAGCCACCCACGCCAGTTTTTTTTTTTAATCTGGTAAACACGATTCTTGTGGGACTGCGTATTGTTATTTTATCCTGGCACATTTATCTTAACGTCTTCTTGGTCCAACGTGCACTGGCTACAACCTCTCCACCGGTGAATTGATGACTCACCTTCTCTACCTCAATACCTTAGCAGTCGCCCAATGATTGGGCCGCTGCCTCTCTGCCCTTTCCCCACCTCTCATGCGACTGGGACATACGTCGCCAGTGACTTAATCTAACAAAACCTTTAATGGTGAACTATGAAAGGCTTGGAGCGTAAATGATGGCGTTTCTATTGTTTTAAAAAAACAAAAACTCTGAATAGCACTTCGCTGCCATAGAGTGGAAGTGACTGTTATGCCAGGGATTTCAGAAAGAGGCAGTCATCGACGGTGCGGTTTCCTTTGTTAACTTCTGAAATCCCAGTGTGACAGTAGCGTGGCCCCTTTTTATTTATAACAATTTAATGCTCGATTATGAATGTCGTGGCTACAACTGTGATGAAATTAGCCAGCGTACCCACCTGTTGGGATATTAACAAGACTATAACGATGAAATTGAGTAACCATATTAAGTAGCTTTTAAAGTTTCGCTTGGGTTGAATTCGTTTTTCAATTTTTTTTTATAAAATTTCTATTTTTGCAATACCCACTCATTAGAGAATGGTTGGAAGTGAATTAAATAATATGGGTGAGAATTTTTGCAGAATTTTCTTGTTATGTTTTCCAATTTATTTATTAGATTATAACCTACCTGAGATTACATGGATACCTATGAGTTAGGTAATGCATAATGAGATTATTATAATTCAATATGTAAATGGAGTAGAGTGTTTTGATGTAGGGTTTATCTTAAGTCATAAAGTGGTTACATGCGGAATGATTTGCTTATGTAAAATTTATCAACCATATAAAATCATTCCACATATAAACCTTAAGCCTTGAACCATCCTTAAGACTTGTCTCCTTAAGTTATTATGCTATACTAACTCATTGGGAAGGTAAATGAATCTTATTGTCATTCTTGATAAGTTAACAAGTGATCTTTAAGAAATATTTTTAGGATGGATATACATTAATTTATATATATTAATATACATTTAACAAGTGATCATTTTATATACATTAAATTCAGTATATAATTAACTAATGTACTTGACACTTCTTTAATTAAATGTTACGTAATAGAATCACACACTATATATATTGACATTAAGTTAATATAGATTGATACTTACAAGACATTGCATTACTTGTAGCTTTTATTGTAATTCTGTCAAGATAAAATAATTTTTTCTAAATATTGATATTTAGGACTGTAATTATGATAATCTAGATTGATTAAACTTTTCCATCCTCATTATAAACTTGATTATTCTGTGATGAGATCGATGATCGTAGAGTTTGTTGATTAGCTAGTTGCATGGATTTCTTTCGCCTTGTAGATGGAATGAATGATTTAATTTGTGTTCCAATGCGCTAAACAAATATTGATAATGATGGATTGATTTAGAACTAGATTATTAATGCCCGGTCAATTAAATTTTATGTGTGATTGTTAACAGTAATGATTACTCATGCCCATGTTTGATTGATTATAGGGTTGATGGAATGAATTTTAGTTGATCTTTGATGTTTTTGTTAACTCAATCATCGTGGTTGATTGTCTCACAGTGGGGAAATGTAGACACCTCCTAGTTCCTCAGAACAGTCTCTAGCCCTGAGACCTTAAATGGTCAAAATCGATGGGAACCTAGGCTTGAGCGTTGCTTATGTGACCTAGAGGTCCTAACCACTGCAGTGTAGGACGGGTGGGTAGTTAGTCTTATATTTCATCAGTTGATTGTCATTCATTGCTTTCGAATGGTTGTTTGCGTCTGAGGTTGTTATGTTGTGGTCGCAGTTGCATGCATCATGTTCGTCGTCGTGTTGCGACGCAGAGTAGAATGTCTATATTCCCTTTTACACACATGCACACACACAAAAAAAAGAATTTGCACTTGTTATAAGAGGATTTTTGTTGTATGAAATGCGAGGGGTCTTCATAATCGATGAGAGGCTCAATATATACATTCATATATTTAACCTGGTACCTACCTAATTGGTTCAACATACTGCATGATTAGTTATACTTATCTAGATGTCATGATATATAAAAGAAATAATTACCATGCATGAAACAAAGAAATGAAATATTTTGTCATACTTTAAAGAAAATAAAAGATAATTAAATACCTGGAACAATCATTTCCAACATTGTGTGCTCTCTCTTGATTGACATCCAAGGTGAAAGTTGATTGTTTATAACAAAAACAGGGCACACTAAGTACGTAGAATGAAGCTCTCCAAATGGATTGACACGATTACGAGGTTCTTCTTTAAACATTGGCCACTTTTATTCGATGTAGTTCAATGCAAAACCATATGTAGGCATTCGAAGAAGATCGTCTTTACTTCTGATCTTTTCATGGAAATCCATAAACTGTGCTATACTTTGGCACCTAAACAACCGCTGGAAACGTGGAATTATCAGAATATAACGAAGAACTTTGCAAGGCACCTTCTTTGACTCTTTATCTATTCAATATATACTTATTTAACATTGTGGGAATTCATTTTCTAATGCATATTGTCCATAATATATTATATTATCATTAGGACATGCATCAATAGCCTGATAGTCCATTCCAATTTCTTTCATAATCAAGGATATTTCTCGATATGTGCATGGAAAAATATTTGACGTCGGTAATAGAACATAACCTAACAATCTACAAAATTCTAAACAATAAGTCAATGCAAACAATATTAATCATCAATATATCATCCAATATACTAATTTACAAATTAGAAAACAATAGCAATATAGGAAAAAATCTAACCTTTTAAGTAGTTGTGAACATCTAGGCATAAATAATTAACAAATTAAATACCTTAGTATCTGTGTGAGACATGTGTTTGATAAACCATTCAAAATCTTCAGGTTCACCAACACCAATATAACAGATAAAAGATTTGTTGTTGAGCCTTCATAAAGAGGTTGACATGACTTCTCGAGTAGAGGATCAACATCATGACTATCATCTTGGTTGTCCTCATCCATTGGAGCAAATGTGTCTTGGATCAATCTATGTATCTCATATTCTTGATTTGAATCACTAATGTTATCTCCATCCATATCATCATTAATAACTTGATCAGTGACTTCAATATTCTGATCTCGAAGTTCATCTCACTGTAAAGTAGTATTTCTGCTAGTACTTGGCAAACAAATCTTTGGAGGTCGACATTTTGTGGGCATCATCTATATATTTAAAAACAATGTAGAAAAGTTAGTGTGTATAGAAAATATAAAAATCCTGATAAGAAATATTACTAAAATTCATGACATACTGATTATTACAGAGAATACATTAAATATTGAATCCTCTTACCAAGGGATGATATTCATAACCCCCTTCGGCGTTTCCCTTCTCCCTACAATGTCTTTGGGATGTTGTTATTAAAAGTCTTCTATTTTGCAAGCCTCTACAATCATAGCAAGGGAATTAACATTTTCCATCACCCCTCGCCTCTAATTCTACTGTTAACCGAGCAAGCTTCCTGTCATTTTCGTTCATTGTGACAAATCCTTGTCATGACAAGTAATTGTCTTACCTGCACCATACCAAACATTAAGTTGTAATTTTTTTATATTTTAGCTACTCCTTTCGATTATGATATGTTTATTTACAGTGATCAACTACATCTTTATAATAATCTCAACATCTTTATAATAAGGTGATCATATGTGTAGAGGATCAACATCATGATGACATAGATAACATCTTTATAATAAGGTGATCATATGTGTAGAGGATCAACATCATGATGACATAGATAACATCTTTATAATAAGGTCATATGTGCACAAATGTTTTATTTACATAATAAATACATATATACCTAACATAAGTTTAGGGTTAGTGTTTATGTATCTTATTAGTCCCTGCTAAAGCAGAGAATATAACAATCGATTGCAACTCAAAATCATTTTGACTTTTGTAAATTTCCAAAAATTTTAACAATGTTTTATAATGTTTTTCAATAAATATTTTTTAATGAGAATTTTATATATAAATAAAAATATTTTTTTTTGTTTTTAAATATTCAAAATTCTATTTTTGGATTGGTCAAAAACTCTAAAGTGACTAATTCCCCTTGGTTGGAGGTGACAATTAACCACAAAACTAAAAAAATTAAATTATTTGTTTTTTAAAAAATCCACAAATAGACACGTGTTAATTAAAATTACAAATAATGATTGATGTTACCAGCATTCTATGTGTAGTAAATGTAAGAATGCACTTTGGATTTTGAGACATTGTTTCATCTCCCAATGAGTTGATGAGTGCACTTTCTCCACCGTCTAGATGTACACAACTGATCACGTCAACCACAACGTTTAGCCTCGAGTTTTGTTTTGCATGTTTAAATAATGGAAATTCTCGTACTTTGTTTTGCAAAATGTACAGACCTGATCACGCCAACCACAATATTTAGTCTTGGGTTTTTTTTTGCATGCCTAAATAATGGATGATCTCTCGTACATTAATAATTATATGTAATATCAACAGGCTATCTTGTCAGTAATGCGAACCTACGCATTATTTATTAAATATGTTGAGGATAAAAAAGAATTTATGTGGAAGAGGGAAATGTTATTAATATTTCTCTTAATATATATGCGGAAGAGGGAAATGTTGAGGATAGAAAAGAATTTATGCGGAAGAGGGAAATATTAGAATATATTGCAGCTATTACCCTTGTTGTTATAAACATGAGTTTACTCCCTATCTTAAATATACCATAACTTATCATTTATAAATATAACAATCGACTTCAATATTTTATTCATGGATATTTCTTCCTTCATTTAATTGAATTAGTAAGTGATAGCTACCAACTATTAGGTGTGCAAGTATCCCAACCATTATTGTCACTGCTATTATTTTCAATTTATGCAAGTGTGATCCCTTTTGGGTACTAGGGATGTAACAAGTGGTATCAAAGCTTCAATCAAGCTTTGTTGGTGTTTTTTGGTTAGGTATTAAAAATAAAAGAGAGAATAAAATGACAATCAATTACTATCATTTCACCGATCATGGTTGAGTTTCAAGAGAAATTCCATATCTTTATCAATGAAAAGAGAGAGATATTATAGCTACAATTGAAGGGAAAAGGGTATGTGGATTCCATAAACCTAGAATATTATGGAATCCACATACCCTTTTCCATATAATATACTAACTAGATCCAAAAACCAAAGACATGAAATATGGTGCTACACATATAATAATATATTATCAAGGAAAAAACAAGCTAAATGAAATTTGGACATTTGAAAAAAAATTTACAAGTTAAATGAGTACATCAATAAAAAATAACATACTAACCTTGCAAGTTCCAAATCCGAGCTATGTAGATAGAGAATTGGATTTGTTCAACTGGTGGGTGATGGAAAAAATAAACAACTCAAACAAAAGCCAAGAACAGTGTCACACCTATAGCAATTGTGTCGCAAAGTCTCTTAAAGTCACCCATATATAGATAAAATAGTTAACTAGTCGTTAACACCGACCAATGATATAGGAAAATGTTTCATCGCTATTGCCATGCAAGTTCATCGTATAGAGATGAAAATCCTGACTAGGTTAAAATAAGATTTTTGTGGATATTGCGACGAACTTTCGTGGAAATATCGACGAAAATCCCGCACTATTTAAAAAAATGATGAAACTAGTGGAAGCGTGGAAAATTTTCATGGAATAATCTGCCCATATGTAGTAGTGTCCAATCTCTGAGATGGGAAGGAGAAGTTGCTTTGGTATGTTTTTGTATATGCTTATTTTATATTACTATTCCTTCCTTTTATGGGGCACTTAAGGTTTGAAGAAATTGTACGTATCTTCAAAATCTTGAATAAATAAAGCATTGCTATTGCATCAAGTTTACTAAATCTTATATATAATTCTATTTTATGTTATTATAATAGAACCGATATTGATAATATGTAAATTTATTTTTCCCGTATGTGTCTTTTTGGAGTGTTGCTTGTGTTGGTATTTTTAAAGGCTTCATTGTTTGCATATCCACATTTTTTCTCTATCTCCACACTTGGTCATGATATTTGAAAGGAGTATGATTATATTTGGTTACGACATTGCAAAAGAGTATGATAGTGGTTTAGGATAGATAAATATATAATGAATGTGAAAATAGATTGTCCTATAAAGAATCTTGTTATAAAATTCAATGTAGAAGAGTTGGTTGAAGTTATAAGTTCTTGTTTAATTTAATTTAAAATGGATCTAGTCATAACTACATATTCATCAGTTGATTAACTAAAGTTTTAGTTGTTGATTAACATACGGACTGGGAGTCGACATTACTCTGAGACCAAAAATCCTTTCTTCAAAAGTATGTAATAGAATCAAATTTGTAGGAGTATGGTCCTTAATATCATGAACAAGAAAAAAAACACTCCCTCCAAAATGAGTGCTTCCTTTGATAACTAATCAACCTTGTGGTTGAGTTCTATGTAGAATTGAGTGAAGGACACCTCTTCAAAAATATTTTATTTCCTTAATCCTATTGAAAATACACCCCAAATCCCAATTAGAATGATGGTCAACCAAACACATGGGGGATTCTCATAACAATAATTAGACACATATCAATGAAGGAATTTTTAATCATTGTTGATTGAGTAAATTCTTGGTCGAATTGGTTTATTAGCGTTTTAGTTTTCTTTCTTGCACAAGCTTAATGGTCAAGGGATTACTAGTTTTATCAACTAAAACTATTGATAGCTATTAGTTAAGTGGAGAATATGTACCTTGTGCCTTATGTCAAGCTAGAAGGGGTGGTTGGTCATAGTAGTCTCACCTTACAAGTTGACTTGTAGGGAACAAGAACCCTCTAGTCATTCACACAATTTAATTAGAGTTATGTCATCTTGCGTCTTGTTGATATGTTGCTTGGAGCGTGGGTGTAGTCCTCTTGTCAGTAACTCGGCTCCTAGCGAGTTGAATTCATCTAGAGTCCTTGGTATAGATAGGGTATGTAGCACCTGGGATATTGTCGCACCTATCACCAGGGGTGACAATATCACTGATGAGGGAATCCTGGTGTGCCCTATTGGATAGAGGTGAATGGTAACTTGGTCGAAGTCTGCGCTTCCTGTAGTGGGCATTTTTTCTCTTTATAGTTGTTGTTGGCATTGCGATTGTAATGAATTCATGTGTTGGGTTTCGCACGCCATCAAGGTTCTCATTAACTGGTCATCGAGGTTTTTGTGTCATAAGGGGATGTTGTCCCTTACCTTGTACGCATGGTCATGTTTGTGTCAGACGGTAGTTGTTTCTCTCTGATTCTTTATGCATGTTTCGCTAGTTTCTCCCGTGCAAGTGCATGGAGTCGTAGTTGTTTGTTTCCTGTTCTGTGGGCGTTTGTTCATGGTCAAATTGTGTGGTTCAACTGTTGTCGTCATCAGCCTCTTGCCTAAAAAAAAAAAACATTTTCACTTCTGCTTCGATTGTAGTCGTAACGAAGGGGTCATTACAACTTTATTGATGTAACTACACATAATTGAATACAAATATTTGTATAAACATGATATACTTAATACAGGTCTTAGATTCCAGAGATCAAGAACTCCATATTCAATCTAAGCTCCTTGTTATGACAACATTATCTATGTTTCCCTATTCATTTCATAACTTATTAACACTGACCAAAAACATAGTAATAAGTACATAGGATTACTAGCTCTATGCCCACTTGTGTAACTAAACCTTAAGTATGAACATAGTTTATTTTCTTATGTTTCTTTAATAGTTGATATTGTATGATTGGTTAAGATTAGCATTGATTTTAGTGAACCATTACACAAGACAAGTGAAATCTATCTACCTATATCATGACCATATGAAGTTTCTCTCTATATCAGTCTATGTTTCCCTATTCAACACTATCTAAGCTCTATCTTAACCATATTCAAGGTATTGCACAGATCAGTCTAAGATTAGTAATGGAAATCAAACTCTTATGTCATTTAGATACCAATAGTATTGATAAAGAAATGGAATTAGAACGTAGTTTATATCCTCGGGTAATGAAGAAGCTAACACACTTAGTTTGTACTAGTGATATTGCATGTGTTATGTGTAATTGAGTAAGAATAACTAATTTGAATACATACAACAACTTGGTTATCATTCTACATGCTCTATCTAAACTAATCCATACTATATATGGAATCAGATTTCATCATGTTCATCTTACATAGTGTTAGAACCATTACTATTGATATCTAACATGTGCATCAATGTTATAGAACAAATTAGTTGCAACTAATACATGTACTATGTGTATCACTTTTTTCTATGAGTATTACTCTCCTTATTATGATTACTAAGTAGGTTATGGTTATATTAGTAATATACACCCTTTTATAACTATAGCTAAGTTGACTATAACATTTATACATATACAATTATTATCCATAATATAGATGGTATTCAATCTCTAAGCTTAAGCAATAGGTGAAATACAAGCAATATCATATATAAGCTTTACGTATATCATGGTCATACTATGTTACTTGATCACCTGGAATCACTCTAATGAATACATGGTTCTTACTCTATGTATGATGTACATGGATAGTGTGTCTCCCTAATATTTGATATGATGAAGATGTGGTGTTAGTTAGTGTTAGTATTAGTTTTAATTTTTTAGTGTTAGTATTAGTTTAGAAGGTTGACAAGGCCGTATTTGGCCCTGCCCATGTACAGGGACAGGCTCGAATTCAGGCTTGTCCATCTACATGGACAAGGACGAATACGACCCTATCAACCTTCTATAATAAGACTAACACTCTGTAAGCTTAATTGCAAAAAGCATAAAATAATACTTACACTCTGTAAGATTAATTTCAACAAGCATGTTTAATTGCAAGTAGCATGTAAGATTGTTTGATTCATAACTCTAACAATCTTACTATAAAAGAATTGATAAAATCATAACTCTTAATTTCAAGTAGTTTGTAAGATTGTTTGATTCATAACTCGATAAGTTTAATTGCAAGTAGCATATAAATATGGAGTAGTATAAATATTAGGTTTTTTATTTTTTTTCCACTGTGTTTTTTATGAGTTTACTTCTATAAAAGAATTATCTTTTCTAGTGTGTTTTTTATCACTTTATTTCTATAAAAGAATTGATAAAATCATAACTCCATAAGTTTTTTTATTCATAACTCTATAAGTTTAATTTCAAGTAGAATGTAATATTTTTTGACCCATAATTCAATAAATTTAATTGCAAGTAGCTAGTATAAATATTAGGTTTTTGATCTTTTTTCCACAGTGTTTTTTATCAGTTTACTTTTATAAAAAGATCATTTTTTTTTTGTAGTCAGGTCCTCTTTTGAGAAAAATACTCCTCAACCTTACTTTTCATATATTAGGACAAGTGTTCCTAGAAATAAGAAGTGCATTTTTGGAGAAAAAGAATCCATTGCCTTACATCAGCTTGCAAGCAAGTCAAAATCTATCATGCATTTTTTTTATAGCTTTTGGTTTTTACAATGAATGAAATTTATCTAAGTGTTTAGTGAAAATGAATTTATATTAATAGTTTATATATAAATATTAAATAATTTTATAATATTTTTAAAATAATATATGATAGAGTAAGTTTAAATTTTAAATATAAATTTAAATCAATTCAAATTCATTGAAAAATTATTTTAAAAGGTGTGATTTTTTAAAATACAAATTATTTATAATAAAAATATTAAAAAATAGTTTTTAAAATATTAGATTTATTTTAAAAATTGATATATTTAAAAATAAAATAAAAGCATATTTATTATTATATATTGCTTCTCTTTTATATTGAACTTGAAAATGTGCTCCTCATCATTATAAAATAAAATAAAACAACATATTTCAAAGTGCACTTGAGACACCCTCTCCATGTACATGGACACTGTCGAATTCTGTACATGTAGAGGGTCGAATACGTCCCTATCCATGTATAGGGATAGGCTCAAATTTGGCCTTGTCCCTGTACATGTATAGGGCTGAATATGGCCCTGTCCATGTACATGAACATGCCTAAATTCGGGTATGTCCAACGGGGTTGTAGCCTATATTCAACCCCGCAGACAGGCAGTCCAGTTAATTTACAGTTTTAAATTGTTTTAAACTTTTGTATTTTTAGTTTTACTAGTTTAGAAGGTTGATAGGGTTGTATTTGAACCTGTCCATATACATGGACATGCCCAAATTTGGGCATGTCCCTGTACATGGACAAGGTCGTATTCGGGCATGTCCATGTACAATCTCTTGTTTACAAAATTAATAGTAAAATTGGTGTAAATAAATCCCCTATACCTGAGCCGTTTATTTATGATTTAAAACCAAAATAAACCATTCACTATACTTATGAGAATTACCTTATCATTCACTATGATAACAAAGTTACTGGGTTTAAAGATATTTTACAACATAATTACCATGTTTGATTTTTCATTTTTCTAGTTTATTTCTAAGGTCGTCCCAAAGTTCTTTTGTTAGAGGATTTCATATACAATTACAAAATGATGAACATCCATTTAAATTGAATCAAACAAATAAAATTTCTCACATATGAGCCATTGATAGGAATAAAATAAAACATGTTACAATTGCAACAAATATCCAAGACTTTCCTAATATTAGCATTGTAGTTTCAAATTGTTTTAAATTTTTTGTTTTAAATTGTTATAGCATTAGTTTTACTAGTTTAAAAGGTTGACAGGGTCATACTCATTCCTGTTCATGTACAGGGACAAGCCCATATAGCTCTGATATGAATGATATTCACATGATTAAAATTGATAATGACTCTCAAGGGACCTAATGAAATTCAGAATAAGATTTAGAGGATGTAGTTCCCAACAATTTCTGAAAACAAGCATAATAGTTTTAGGTTAGTACGTGTTCATGAAATTTATCTCCCTCTCCTGTAACACTAGTTTATGGATTCTTCATATAAACATAGTTGCATGCAATGAATTCCTACTAAGTCAACTTCGGGATTATGGTTTACTAAATTGTGTTTTTTCTATGAAATGAATATTTGTCATAGCACCGCATAAGAATGAATACAAAAATAGAGAGAATTTAAAACACTAAGGACAACTCTATTGGTAATTCAATGGCATATATATCACTCATTATATGACATTCATAACCATACTAAACATTTAGATTAAAGAACAACATATCTATAAACTAAATAACATCCATACTAGACATTAATAGCAGTTATATAAAACATTAATAACAACTATCGTATACATTAATAACATCTGTACTTTTCCTATATAGCAAGCTGTAATATTCACTGAAAATGACAGTTGTTCAATTATTGCAGAAAACCAACCTTGTTACGCCCTAAATAGTGGCTCATTACCCCTGAATTGGGGCATATTACATTAGTAATGTTATTTTATTTATGTTGTCTTTAGTCCATTAGTTTTAATTATACCTCCTAGTCTCCTATATATACCAAGGAGACATTTTCATATGGAATCATCTGGTAATTGAACATTTATGTGGGCATAAGGAGGTTTCCCCCTCGAAGAGGCTTATTATTTGAATTTATCATTTTTTAAAGGCATTGGGTACTTATTGTGAGGTTTTTTCTATGCTATATTGATATTTTGTTCCTAACATATGGTATCAGAGCTCAAGGTCTTGGAGTTTCACTGCTACATATGAGACACCTTGGAATTTTCTCTATAACTTGTTTTCTACAATGATTAAGAAGGAATGTATTGGAGGATATTTGTTAGACGGATCAAGGTAGGTTGGGTTAAAATTTCATCTCCTAAGGCCTTATACTTTCAAAGATACAACCTTTCTAAGATATGGTTCTGGAATCATCCTAAATTGTGTCATTGCGGAATTTTCCCTATAAATTTTTTTCTGTAATGTTTCAGACCCTGAACTCCTGAGGATATTCACAGAAATTAGTAAGATATCTGTGGTAACAATTCATCTTCTGGGTCATCTTACATTTGTATATACACCCTGTGGAAGATAGGGTATCTAACTAGTCTGAAGCAGGTGTTTCAGGGAAAACAATTATAACTTCTTCGTAGAGAATCGAAATTGAGTGAGACTAGATTCATTGGATAGTGGACATAACATATTAGTTCTTGTATGAGTTTCAGAATTTTTTATGAATTATTTTGTGTGAGGCACGCTATACAAGTGAGATCTCCCGGAAAATAAAATAAAAAATCAACAAGTTGTGGGGAAGTTACCATAAATTCCACTTGGCACATCCAATTTTGATCAGGCCTGTGGCACTACACAAAAGAAATATCAGAGACCTACAAAAAATAAAATTTCATACTCAGAAGGGCCAAAATTTTGGAGATACAATAAAAGAAAGATTATTTAGCAGAACCACCTCAAAATCAAGGTTTAAAGTGATACTTGGCCAACATGCCACCAAAAAAGGGAACTTCTACATTAAATAAGCCTATAGAGAATCCTACTTGGACTCTTGATTAAGGTGAAGAAATGTGTAGGGAAATAAATGATTTACAAAAGAATAAAGTAAGAAAATATGAACTACAAGAGATGGAAGCTAAGTTGGAGGCAAAGATGGATGGTTTAAAAGAGGATATCATGGAAGGATTGAAAAATTTCGTAATAGAGAGGACACCTGAAAGTGAAAATGTATCCCATGAAATTCATGATGAGGAAACAAGGAAGGTAAATCAATAATGGAGAAACTCCAACTTTGGGTTGAAGACCAATCACGTTCCTAAGATCGATATGAGGAAGTTTGAGGGAAAGGACCCTATCACATGGATACTTCATATGGAGAAATTCTTTGATCTACATAATGTGCCACATACACAAAAGGTAGGAGTTTCTTCTTTATATTTAGAACCCAATAAATTTGTATGGTATCAATGGCTTTGTTCTCACAAATCACTCGTCAATTGGAAAATTTTCATGGAAGAAATTATATCACACTATGATGATACAAGGAGCAATACCTTCTTTAGCCAATTGATAAATATCAAGCAAAAGGGTTCAATTACAGAGAACATTGAGAACTTCCAATGATTGAATATAAAGGTAACAAATATTACAAATGAGCACTTGATTGATGTATTCATAGGAACTTTAAGATATAACATTCAACATGAGGTTCGCCTTTGGGAACCCAAATCATTGGAGAGTGCATTTAGGGTGGGAAGAAATGTTGAAAGTAAAAATATGGCTATGGCTACTAGAAGGACCAATCCTAACATCTATAGAGAGAATAATGCTCCTTCTTGTAAAACACCTCAACCTACATGGTTGACACCTCAACAATTGGATAGAATTAAAACTCCTCAAACCCTCAAGATTAAAGGATATATCAAAAAGAAAAAGGTAATAGTCCTAATTGATTCTTGTAGTACTCATAATTTCATTCACTGTAAATTAGCCAAAGCTTTCAATTGCTTTGTATATCCAGCACCAGAGTTTCAAGTAATGATTACAGATGGAGGAACTATCAATTGCTCAGGAAAATGCAATAAGATCAATATTACTATGGGGGAATATGTAATGAACAGTCCAATGATTTCTATACCCATGGGTAGTGTTGATGTTGTATTAGGAATCTAATGGTTACAATCATTAGGACCACTGGATTTTAATTTTGAAGAAATTTTCATGAAATTTTCATTGGAAGGAAAATAAATTGAGTTAAGAGGTATCACACGGAAACCCAGTAAGGTGATAAGATCTAATTTCATGAAACAATTATTGAAAAAGGGGCATCAAGGTGTTATTTCACAACTATGCTCACTAGATGTTCAAACATCTAATTCATAGATTCCTCTAGATCTCCAAGGGATCATTGATAAGCATTCCAAAGTATTTGAAGATATTCTCAAAGGTCTTCCACCCACTTGAAATCATGATCATGATATTCACCTAATTCTTGGGAGTGTTCCTCCTTACATCAGGCCATACAGATACCCTTATATCTAGAAGTGTGAAATTGAGCGAATGGTTGAAGAAATGTTAGAGGTTGGCATTATTAGACCTAACCAAAGTCCTTACCCTGCACTGGTGGTAATGGTATTCAATAAAGACGGCTCATGGCATATGTGTCCATATTATAGAGAGCTCAACAAGATCACTATTAAAGATATGTTTCCCATTCCCATCATTGATGAATTGTTAGATGAACTACATGGAGCAATCAACTTCAAAAAGTTGGATCTTCGTTCAGGGTATCATCAGATTAGAATGAAGGAATAAGATATCCCAAAAACAACATTCCAAACTCATGAAGGCCATTCTGAATTTTTGGTCATGCATTTTGGCCTTACAAATGCACCTTCCACATTACAAGGGTTGATGAATTCTTTTTTCAATCCCTTCCTTCGAAAATTTGTGTTAGTATTTTTTCATGATATACTAATCTATAGCAAGTCTTGGGAGGATCATGTGCGACATGTTGACAAGGTGCTAGAACTACTAAAGGAGAAATAACTATATGCCAAACCATCAAAGTGTTTATTTGGAGTGAAGGAGGTAGAGTATTTGGGTCATATTGTATCTCCTGAAGGTGTCAAGGTAGACCCTTACAAGATTAAGGCCATGATGGACTGGACGATTCCCAAAAAATTGAAGAATCTTAGAGGATTTTTGTGTTTGACAGGTTACTACGACAAGTTTGTTCGACACTATGGAAGAATAGTAGCACCTTTAATGGCACTAACTAAGAAGGATGTATTTTCATGGACTCCAGAGGCAACTAAATATTTTGAACAACTTAAATAGGTGATGTGCAAATATCCTCTCTTGACCACTCTAGACTTCACAAAACCCTTTATTGTGGAATGTGATGCCTTGGGAAATGTAATTTGTGTTATCCTAATGCAATAAGGAAGGCCCGTGGCTTTTGAAAGTCAACCACTCAAGGGAATGGACTTACACAAACCCATTTATGAGAAGTAAATGATGGAAATACTACATTCATTGTGTTGGGTGTGGAGCCTGATTATGTTCCTGATTTAGAGGTCCTTGCTTTCAGCCATGTTTATACCCCATGAAGACTTTACACCCCAGAAGTATGTACACTCTTCCACGTGAGGGAGTGCGGATGGGGGGAACCCCCTTTGTGGGGTCTGGGGGGGATATCCCCTCCATTGGGGGGTTCAGGGTCAAGTGAGCCCCCGACAGGGATTCGAGGGTGAATCCCCCGAAGGAAAAATTGCCTTGTAAATTTATATTGTAATTTGATTGGAAATTTGGACCGTTCATTATAAGGTCATAGATCTAATGGTAGAAATTATGTTAGGATTTTTTACCCTAGAAGGAAACCCTCTGTTATGAGGGAAATGTATTGCGGTTATACATTATGGCGAGTATTGTACTCTGAGAGAGGAGACTGTGAGAGAAAGAAGAGGAAGTTACATCAAGTTTTGTTGTAGGTTGTATCCCTTGATTTGCTGGAAATTAATAAAGGAAGGACCTGACAATTTCTCTGGTGGACATAGCCCACACTGGGTGAACCACGTAAATCAATGTCTCTCTTGTATTGTGTATATTTTGTGTTTTGTTTCGGCATTTATTTTATTTTATTTCTCCACAGTCCTGTTTTTCTAACAACTGGTATCAGAGCGAAAGGTAACTCACAGGAAAAGATGGTTCCTGGTTCGAGTGGGAGCAATGTCGGAAGGTGGAAAGTTTAGGGTCGAGAAATTTAACGGCCAAAACTACCAGTTATGGAAGATGTAGATGGAAGATTATTTATATCAGAAGGATCTATTCCTACCATTGGGCGGAGTATCAAAGAAGTCGATAGCCATGAAGGACGAA
>SNQJ01S0028154.1:46813-87972 GCA_010110895.2 Picea sitchensis | reverse complement strand
TTCTCAGGTATTTGAGAGGTACTGCTACTCATGCATTATGTTTTGGAGGTTCAGACACTTTTCTACAGAGATATGTTGATTCAGATATGGAAGGTGATAAAGACAACAGGAGGAGCACCACAATGTATGTTTTTACTATAGGTGGAACAACAATAAGCTGGATTTCGAAACTAAAAAAGGTTGTTTCACTTTCAACAACAGAGGCAAAGTATGTTGTTGTTACAGAGGCTAGTAAAGAGATGATTTGGTTACAAAGGTTTATGGAGGAAGTGGGAAAGAAGCATGAGAATAGCAGGTTGTACTGTGATAGTGAGAGTGCAATTCATCTTGCAAAGAAATCATCCTTCCATTCAAATACTAAGAATATATAGTTGAGGTACCACTTCATATGATCCACCTTGGAAGATGGACATTTGAAGTTGGAAAAGATACACACTAGACAAAATCCTGCAGACATGTTAACAAAGGGAGTAACCAAAGAGAAACTGAGTTGTTGTTCAGTTTCAGTTGGTCTTTAAGAATGGAGATGAAGATGAGAAATTTTCCAGGTCCATGAAGGTTCAGAGTCCAACATATACAACAACGGTGGAGTTGTTGAGATTAGTCTCCAGGTGGGAGATTGTTGGTTGTGGAGCCTGATTATGTTCTTGATTCAGAGGTCCTTCTTTTCAATCATGTTTATACCCCATGAAGAATTTACACCCCAGAATTATGTACAATCTTCAACGTGGAGGAGTGCAGAGGGGGGTACCCCCTCCGCGGGGTCCGATGGGGCTATCCCCCTGGCTGGGGGGTTCGGGGGTGAAGCCCCCGAAGGAAAAATTGCCAGTTAATGTATATTGTAATTTCATTGTAAATTTGGACCGTTCATTATAAGGTCACATATCTAATGGTAGAAAATATGTTAGGGTTTGTTTCCCTAGAAGGAAACCCTCTGTTATGAGGGAAATGTATTGCGGCTATGCATTATGCCGAGTATTGTATTTTGAGAGAGGATACTACGAGAGAAAGAAGAGGAAGTTACAACGGGTTTTGTTGTAGGTTGTATCCCTTCATTTACTAGATAATAATAAAGGAAGGACCTGGAAATTTATCTGGTGGACGTAGCCCACACTAGGTGAACCACGTAAATCTGTCTCTCTCTTGTATTGTGTATCTTCTGTGTTTTGTTTCTGCATTTGTTTTATTTTATTGCTCTGTGGTCCTATTTTTCTAACACATTGAAGAAATGGCATCATTACCTAATAGGTAGACACTTGAAGATCAAAACAGATCATGATAGTCTTAAATACCTCTTGGAACAAAGACTATCTTCAAAAGAACAAGAAAAATGGGTAACCAACATATTGGGTTATGATTTTGAAATCGTCTATAAAAAAGGGAGGGAAAATGCTGTGGAAGATGCACTCTCAAGGAAGGATGAATATGTTAAGGCCTTTCTCTATGCTATCTCGATCATCCAACCTGATTGGATAATATAATCAAGGGAGGAATGGAAGAATGAAGAAAAAGTGTGGACTCTCATTCAAAGGTTGCAACATGATTCCAGTACATCAAATACATTTTCATGGAAAAATGATTCACTATGGTACAAAGATCGCTTATATTTATGTAAGAAATCCCAACTCAAACAAAATGTACTATTGGAATTGCACACCTCTACAGTAGGAGGGCACTCAAGAGTCTTAAGAACCTACCATAGGGTAAAAAAGGATTGTTTTTGGGATGGCCTTAAAACTGATGTTCAAAGGTTTGTGGCAGAATGGTTGGTTTGCCAAAAAGATAAGGTGGAAACAATTAAGACCCCGGGTCTTTTACAACCATTAGCCATCCCAAGTTAGCACTGGGAGGAAGTTTCCATGGATTTTCTCGTAGGGTTACCGAAGTCTGACGGAAAGAATATCATCATGGTGATTGTTGATAGAATGACCAAGTACACACACTTTTGTGCACTCTATCATCCCTTCAAATATAGTACAATTGCCACCAAATTCATGGAGATGGTTCAAAATCTACATGGAATCCCAAAGATTATTGTAAGTGACAGAGATCCCATCTTCACTGGACATTTTTGGACATAATTATTTTCTTGTTTGGGTACTCAATTGGCTCATAGCTCATCCTATCATCCTCAATCTAATGGAAAAACTGAAATAGGAAAAACATGTCTAGAAGGATACCTTCATTGCTTTGTCTTTGATAAACAAATACAATGGTTCAAATGGTTACCATTGGAAGAATGGTGGTATAACACTTCCTTTCATACTACAACAAAAATGACACAATTTATGGAACTCTATGGATACCACCCTCCTTCCATCACTTATTCTCTAAAATAAAAATCTAAGGTTCAAGTAGTGGAAGATCACATCGAGAATGAACAACAAATTCTCCAAATATTAAAGGACAACCTGACCATGGCACAAAATCGGATGAAACAACAAGCATATCAACATCCTAGTGAAAGAAGTTTTGAAGTATGGGATTGGGTGTTTTTAAGACTACAACCATACAAACAAATTCCCCTCAAGAAAGACAAGAAGGATAATAAATTATCAGCAAAGTACTATGGCTCGTATAAGGTGTTGCAAAAGATTGGCACTATGGCATACAAATTGGATTTTCCTACATATTCATGAGTAAACCCAGTTTTCCATGTTTGATTCTTAAAGAAGGTTATAAGTGACAAGATCCCAATTCAAACAATATTTCCAGAACTTTATGAGGAAGCAAAAATCATATTGGAGCCTGAAGCCATCACAGACACAAGAATTCGCCAGTTAAGGAATAAATCAATTTCAGATTATCTCATTAAATGAAGGAAATTATCGGCTTAAGATTCCACTTGGGAAGATGAGTCTATTATATAGAATCATCCAACGTTACTCAAGCGTTGCAGAAAACACTTGTCTCAAGGGGAGGGGCATGTTAAGCCTTAAATAGTGGCTCATTACCCCTTAATTGGGGCATATTACATTAGTGATGTTATTTTATTTATGTTGGATTTAGTCCATTAGTGGTAATTATTGCTCCTAGTCTCCTATATATATAAATGAGACATTTTCGTTTGGAATCATCTGGTAATTAAACATTTATGTGGGAATAAGGAGGTTTCCCCCTCAAAGAGGCTTATTATATGAATTTCTCTCTTTTTCAAGGTGTTGAGTACATATTCTGAGGTTTTTTCTATGCTATATTGATATTTGGTTCCTAACAAAGCTTCATCAATATTAGCATCCACCCTACATTTTTTCTGGCTAAACCTTGAAAACTAGGCATATAGACTAGTATAAATTTAAATAGAGCTTATGGGTTCCATTATACCCATTATATTCACACTTTTCTCACTTCGCTCTATAATTAAAACACCTAACTGCAGTAAATTCCTATGTTAAAAGCAATGAATATTCACTAATAAATGCAAGAAATGCCCCATTATAGATGCAAAAGAGTTTCCATAACAAATTTTCCACCTCTCTCTCTCTCTCTCTCATTAGTTGTGGTTCCTCTCTCATAGATGCAGAAGTTTCATTCCTAAATATTGTTATTTCTAATTTCACAAATATGCACAAGCAGATTCACTTAATAAATATAGGCAAACTAAATCCATTTGGGCTTAGCAATTAATTAATGTAGCAAATAATCCTTGTTTAATTGAATACTTATACATTCAGTTCAGAAATTTTAAGGTTAGTTATGAATTATAATGGACTCTTTGATGTAGAAAATTTATATTTCAGATTGTATTTGTGCATTTAAATTTGAATTCCATACTTCACTTTTGCTTAAAACTGATTCTTTGTTTGCAAATATGAATGTAACTTACCTCACACATCGCATAAATTCAAATATGAAAACTCTGATTAGTGTGCATTTTTGTTTTTTTGGTTTATTTTATGTCTTGGTTAAGTACTAAGTTGAGATACTGTGTGATTTTTTTCTCTCCTGGGATGGTCCATGAGACCTAGGACTAGTTAAGAAGAGGATGATCACATTATTGATCTTCCTTGTATGTTGGGATGATAAAAGATTATAAGTAAATATCATGAGAATCATGTGGACATTTTTCCATTAAAGAAGAACTTAATTGTTGACTTTGTCTTGAAATCACCATTGCTTGACTTACGCCCCCCTTAATTGTTGTGTGGTTTTTGAGTTTTGTTCTTTTCTTTTACCTAAGGAAAGTTAGTCACCTTGAATTTGAAATAATTTAATTGTTGACTTTGTCTTGAAACCACTCTTGCATGATTTAAACCCACTTAATTTTTGTGTGGGTTTGGTTTTGTTCTTTGCTTCTTCCTAAAGAAAGTTAGCTCCCTTGACTTTGGATCCCCTCTCTTGACTTTTTTTTTTCTCATTGGTTTTTATGATTTAACAATTAATATTTTATGTTATAAAATATTATTTGTTTAAATTATTTAATTATTTAATTGAGTGGGTGCGACCCCTCTAGGATAGTTCTTCTTGGTCTTTTCGATCTTGTCGCAGATCTCTTCTTGGTTATTGTTTTGGGGATTCAGGCTCTCGTTGCTAGTGTCGCCCTCATTTTTTTGTTGGTATTTCCCTCCTCATTTCCTTGCTAATGCAACCCTATTTATGTTGTATTTCTCTTCTATTGTTGCTATCACTTGTGTATTTTGTTGGTTATTCTATTGATATTTTACCCTAAAAGTTCTTCCTGGCAATCTGTTCGAGGTGTCATGATGAGATCTGCCTCGAGGGTTTGATCAATGATCGCTTAAAGCTTTTTTTGAGCATATATCTAAGAGGATAGCAACAACATATCATGTCATTGTTTTTCTTGTTTTAATTTTAAGTAAATGTTTTGTGAGTGATCTTTTTTGTGAGTGATTGTTTTTAAGTAACTAATGTTTAGAAATTTATATATATATATATATATATATTTCAGATAGCTATTTTTTTCCCTTAAATTTTAACATGTTATACATAGATTATCTTAAAAATTACCTTCTACTATTTACAGAGATATACATGATCTTCTACATGTTACATGTTTTTTATATTTGAATATTTTCATGTTTATTTTATATAGCATCTTAGTAAAAAATATAGTTGTTCTAGTTTTTTCAATATATGTTTGTGATGCTTTGAAGTTGTTATAAATGCTTAAAGGCTTATGTTATAAATTTATTATTTCCATTTAATGTTTATATAACTTATATGAACTTTCATATTCATGAATTTTCAAAGGATATATATATTGATGCGAGAAGTCGAGACAAGAGTCTCCAAACATTCCTCGCAAATGCTCTAGGCTATCCCATGAAGGAAGAAGAGGAAACACTTCTCCAACTGAGACTCCAAGTGACCAACAACAATATTTTCAGAGGAAGAGATTATCAAATGAGATTGTGAATAGATCACCTCGAGAATGTGCTCATAATAGTGTTATGGATGAAACCTTTTTAGATAGATTGCACATTAATACTCCAACACTGAAGAATGTAGGGAATACATCAGGACTAGAAAATATGTTTGAAAATTTTCTTTGATTTTGTATTTTCGTGTATTTATGGTTATGTTATATATATGTTTTTTTTTTTAAATTTCATTATGTTAAATTATGTTGTTAAATCTTGTAATTACTTTCAAATGTGTATGTGTGGACAATGATCTTAATGTGAGGGGAGATAATGAAAGAGAGAGTGGGTATCATGAAGATTCTAATGTTGGTGAAGAGAGTGAAGTTGGATTTAGGAGGAGTTATCAAGAAAAAAAATATTACATGCCTACATCCACCTATCCTTAAGATGTTGGTGATGATCTTCCCTAGGAAGGGATTACTAAAGAAACGACCCTCGAGCGATGCTAAAGTGTTAAAAATAGGATGAAAAATGCTTTTAGGATCTTGGATCTCCCTCGGGAGAGTAAAAAAATATTGGAGATTGTTTTGCATTCATTGCAAAACTTTATGGATGCATATCAAAAGATGGGGCCCACAACTGGAAATTTTATTGATTTGATGAAAAGACGAAAGTCACAGGTGATGGGACCTAATAAATGAGACATAGTAAAAAGTAACATTTCAAAAGAAAATGCAATTTCTATGTTCAATTTTAAAGATGGGCCAAAGAGAAAGATGTTTAAGGTACAATATTTTAAGCACCCCAAGATAGGAAGACATATTTATAATAGATTTTTGGTAGCATATCAGAAGTTGTCATGGAATGATGAGGTTCCACATTATTTTTCTAGACACTTTTATGTGGATTTTTTCATGGACATGTACCGTTATTATACTAGCCTAGAAACCAATTATTATGGGGCTGGTAAAGGACAAACATATGATTGGAAAATAGAATATCGAAATGTGACATTGCAAAGGCCTCTATGACCTTTAGTATCTCGTCCAAGATGATAATTTGCCTCACATTTAGAGTTGTGAGATTCATCATAGGTTGGAAAAGAGGCTAGGAATGCAATCGAGGAAAATTTGGAATCGATATTTTATGGTGTTGATGTTGGTTTGAACCGTCAGAGAGCAGAAGCTGATTCTCGAGCCATTTTTGTTTATAAAATAGATGAGAAGTTAGATACCATGTCAGTAGAAGATATTAAGGAGTATGCAAAATTTTGTCACAATGGTTGGAAGGAGGTTATTCAGAATGATGAACTGAACATCGGATTGGTATGTGTTATAGTTAATAATTTTTTTATGCATTTGAGGATAGTTTACTTATAGTTGTAGATCTAATTACATATCATTGTATCTATAAAAATAATTGAGTTGTTATTGTCATTAATTGCACTTTAGAAATATGTTAAATGAATCTCCAGTAAATATGAGACTTAATTTCATAAGTTTAAATTTGGATGGGTTGAATTAGATATGTGTTTTCTAATATCCACATATGAACACTTTAGTTGTCCAACCTCTAATATTTTGAATAAGATCAACAACATGAATTTTATGTTTTTGTATAAATGGGAACAGATTGAATCCTAGATTTAGTTCTTAGTTGTGTTGTTCACAGATCCCTATTCCATCTTTTACTACTTGGGAAGGCTTGTCCCAATTCTCATTGGGAGAGTTTGAAGAGGGTGGGAGTTTAGAGGTATCATTTCATGTTGAAAACAAATTTAGTTATATATGAAAATTGAAATGTAATTTAAATTATTAATTTAAAAGAAGAATGTCTTAAACTGTAACATCCTGCTCTTGCGCGCACTGAGCAAACTTATTCTTTGAGGACACTTGCTTGCAAGTGATCCAGATTATTATACAATTGGGAGTTTGATTATGATTATGAGGCATTATGGATATGATGACATGTTATTTTGTTGTATTGACATAGACAGGTTCTATTGACTCGGTTATCCTGAGTGTGCAGGATTTTAGACCTCGAGGATGTAGAGACATCGATGAAACCCTTGGACTCTAGATCGAGTTAGGTAGTGGACTATTGGGGTTTGATTGTTGTACATATGACATATGTACATTTGATTAGATGTTATGATTATTGATTTCATTTCTGACATGATTCATTGATGATTCATGCTAATGATAGCTTGCCAACCAAAATCACATGTGGAGTAGAGGGGTCATGAATGACTACCAGAGATGTTGTGGGAGAGGTGTGGACAATAGCCCTGCCACAACCTACTATCACTCACATCGTGGCTCGAACTGTAGGTTAACAATTACCTAGTTCAAGAAGACCCACAATGTTCTGAGGGAATACTGCGATAGTTGCTCACGATGATTCTAAGGGGCACACAATAAGGTAGGGGCCTTATTCCTTAGAGGCCCTTAGTCTCCCACAAGATCACCTAGTGGAGTATTGAATCAAGGGGTTTTTTATTTCTACCAAGTCAGTCAAGAGGCAAGTGACACCCTTGGGGCACGTAGTGTGTCTTGAAGGGCATGTCGCACAAGAAAAACAGATAGAGGCGAGTGACACCCTTCGAGCATGTAGTGCATCTTGAATGGAACATCGCGCAAGGGAAACAGAATGAGGCGAGTGGCACCCTTCGACCACCTAGTGCGTCCTGAAGGGAATGTTGCATTGTTAACTAATAAGTGAATAAACCTAAATGGCCTTAGAACGAATGATGTGATAAAAAATATTTAAAAACAATTTATGTAATAAAAATGTTGCCCAACCTAGGAAATTAAAATCTAGAAGTTGAAGTGATACTTGTGGTAAAATAATGATTTATTCATATTTAAACATCGGACTAGATGGGAGTAAGAAATTCAATTAATTTATTAAAATCAATTACTTTAGGGGATTAAATTCTTAAAAAGGGGGAAATGAATGTTTGTTACATATGATAATTAAAATTTATTAATTAAAAAGAAAAAGGGGAAAAAGGGTAATTTTCTACAGTTGCTAATTTGAGTTTTAGATAAAAGGGGAAAAGAGGGAAACTTAAAATAACTAGGAAACTAAGGGAAAAAGGGGGAAACATAAACAAAAAGAGAAACATAAGAAAAAAACAAAATGACTAATTTAGTAAGAAATCTTGCCTTCAAGAACTTTTTAAATTGAACTCAACTAGGAATTTAGTAAGGGTGTAAGTCATTAAAAGGTGTAAGGGAATATGCGGACACCTAGGAGCGATTCTAGGAATTCTTTTAGGTAGGTCAGAGAAATAGGAGTAATTAATTAATTAATGAAATTAATTTTTGGTGCAACGAAGTGGATGGGTGGCATGTGTATGAGGGACGATTTTTCTGAATTAAATTACTGAAAAAATAAATGAAATGGGAAATTGGGAAATAAATCACTTAGAAACTCTATATAAAGGAGGGGGGAGGAGGAGGACAGATCTCTTCTTTGATGCGTAATGTTACGCTGCATAATTTTTTACTTGACGGACATATCTTGTGGGAGTTGGGATACCCATCTTGGGTATGAGTGGTAGCTCGACCTTTCGAGGTGAGCTGGTTGCTAATGTTGTTTGGGTTAGAGTGTGTGGCCCCTTTGAGGCTCGAGGGAATAAGGGGGAAGAAGAGAACCCTTACTGTGGGATGGGAGGTACCGGTGAAGTCACATTGGTTGAAAAGCAGGAGCTGCATGGAGCATGCAGGACAATGACTCAGAGCTATCACCTTGGGCTATGGTACATATGATTTTATTTTGCATTGTAGATAACTATTGATATTGCGCTTTCATTTATGTACTTTTATTGTGTAAAGAAAAGTGTTTTACTTAGCATTTTAATCAAGAACTTAAAATCATCATAGCTTTACGCTCGTGGCATGGATTTGATCTCCTTGGCCATCAAGCCTTGATTGTTATGAATGTTTTGTTTGTTTTATTGATTATTTGAAGAGTTTTGATTTATATTTCATCCTCATCCCTAGATCATAAGTCCACACCTGAGCAGTCGGCCATGAGCCAAATCGACGATTGTCACATTGGTGCATACCGACCTATAGATTCTAATGCCCTATTTTTTTGTGTGTGGATGATGAGCGAAGGATAAAAAAATTCCCAGTTGTCTACCCCTACTCATCTCTGCGCTGATTAATTCATGACTAAATGTTTTTCCTTGCGCCCTCTAGCGATTGAGTACCTCTGTGTATGGTTTATCTTTGCATATTTTGTTTCCTCATCTCTTCTCTTATTTTTCTCTGCGCTTTTAATGGCTTAAACTTGGAATTTCTCTGTGCTTGGGTTGACAAAATCTTCGCGATCTTTTCAATTAATTTTCCTAATGTTTTACTCGAAAATCTCTGCATTTTTATTGTTAGACCATAAAATTCACCCCCATACCTCTTGGTTTTGAACAACTTATACCCCAAAATGTTTTGAGCCAATACCCAGTTCTTATAAAACAAATTTACCCTTGTTAACTGCATCATTAAACCTGTGAATGACAGGGAATTCAAACCTTGATATGCAACAAATTTACCCTTGATTGAATGTGAATTGAATCTTATTTACCCAACGCTCGATTGGAATGATATCTACATTTCTAATATGTAAATATCATCATTATAATATGGAATGACTCCGACAATGTTTTATATGCTAGACAACCAATTCTGCTATCAATGTGATTTTTATTATTATATGTTCAACAACTTTATAAAATAATTATTTAAACAGTGAGTCATATCATTTTACACAACAATATATTATTTAACTTAGCCATATACTTGAGACAATGATAGAATTATCCATATATTGTAGACTTGGAATTAGATCTGGTATATGTTTGACTATGTTGTTTACATTATTATGTTGTTGCATTACCATGTAAATGTCCAAACAATTTATTACTACTCTATCTATGATATCATTGTCTCCGAACTTATATATGCATTTTTATTGACTGGTAATTGGTTGGGCGTAATTATTGCATTGCATGTTGTGTGACAACCATTTTATTAATAACATGTTGATAGCATAGTGATAACAGATTTTATTAATGGCAATTTATTATAGCATATTGGCAAGTATGTTGGTAACAATTTTGTATTGGGTTATTGTGAAGTTAACAATTTTATGCAGAGAATTTAATAGATATGTATTGTGAAATTAAAGGTTTTAGAGTAGCGATACCCTTTGTACCATGACAGGGAGTCCTGTGTTGATTAATAGACAACCTGCATTTTTAATAGTGAACCTGTGTTTTAATAGACAGTGTGTCATTTATAGAATTGAATTTATGCGTTTTGTAATATGCCAGATATAAAAAGTATGCAGAATATAAATAAAATGCTAGAAATGGTAGATAAACAACAATATAACCAGAAAAATCACCACAATAACACTGAAATGATATCAAAATAACACCAGAAAGAGCACTTTGTTTCTGAGAGCAATGTTCACAGGCCTCTTTGAGGGGGAAACTTTCAGTCGAGAAGATCTCTATTACAATAATATACAATCTAGGGTTCTCATACCCTCGAATCCTATTTATACTAAATATGTCTATCAATAGAACCATCTAGATGAAGATCTTTCTAGAAGCGGAAGATGCTATTAGGTATTCTTACATTCAACTTATTCTAATTTATTGCAAGGCCTTATTAATATTGACCTTTATTACATCGAAATACATTGTTCTACCTATGTGAGGGGTTAGGTCCCTAACATGTCCTCCCCCTTAAAAACAACCTTGTCCTCAAGGCTTGAGATGTGGAAATTGTTGCAGAATGGTAGCTAGTTCCCAAGTGGCATCTGTTGGAGTTGTATCTTTCCACTCGACTAACACTTCCTCGATGATTCGTTGATGCGGGAGATTCTCACGCTGGTCCAAAAATGCTTGTGGTTGTAGCCAAATGGAACCTTTTTCATCCAACTCGGGAAGGTTGGTTTGAGTTTGGCACTTAGTTCCAATAACCTTCTTTAAGCATGAAACATGAAAAACATGATGTAGCTTAGAATGACTGGGAAAATCAAACTGATAGTCCACCTGCCCCACATGCTTGAGAATTGTATAAGGACCATAAAATTTGGGAGTCAACGTCTGACAATGGTCAACCTTGAGGGAAGTTTTCTTGTAAGGTTGCAGTCGAAGAAACACTTGATCCCCTTCTGCAAATCGATGTTCAGAGAGAAATAGATATGCTTGTTTCTTCATGTGATTCTAGGCCATGACCAAATTCTATTTGAGGGTACATAGAATAGCCTCTTGAAATGTAAGAATTTGGTCAACCGCCTGGACCTTCGAGACACCTGGTAAATATGAGAGAATTGACGTTGGATTTTGTCCATATACCGCTTCAAAAGGAGTCATGCAGGTAGCTGTATGGTATGAAGTGTTGTACCACCATTCATCTAGGGGTAACCATTGAGCCCACTGATTTTTATTTTCTGATAAAAAACACCTCAAGTATGTTTCCAAACACTTGTTGAAAACTTCAGTTTGATCATCCATCTAGGATGATAATATATGTTGATGTGCAATTGGGTGCCTTGTAGCTTGAATAGTTCTTGCCAAAAATTGTTGGTGAAAGTTGGGTCGCGATCAGAAACAATAGAATGCGGCATGCCATGAAGCTTGAAGACCTAATCCATAAAAAGTTGAGCCAATGTGGATGTTGTAAATGGGTGTTGAAGAGCAGAAAAATGAGTATACGTGGAAAGGCGATCAACTACCACCATGATGACTGATTTATTGCCTGATTTAGGTAAGCCTGTAATAAAATATATAGAGATATCCTTCCAAATAGTAGGTGGAATCAGAAGTGGTTGTAGCGTGCCAGGGGATTTGACTGGTTTTCCCTTGTTGCATTGACACACATCACATTCGACCACAAAATTATGATTGTCTTGTTTCATACCATCCCAGAAAAAATAATGTTTGACCCTGTCATAGGTTTTGGTAAAACCGGAGTGCCCAGCTATGAGTGTCGCATGAAGCTCAGAAAGCACTGTGGATTTAAGTTTTGATTGTTTACTTAAATAAAAACGACCTTTGTATCGAAGCTCATCATGGAGCCAAGAGTACCCTAGGGAAAATGGAGAATTGGATTGCACTTATTGTATCATATGTGAAATTTTGGGATCATTTAGCCATTACTGGTGAATGACTTGAAGCCAATTTGGTACAATGAAGGAGAGAGAAAAAAATGATCCTTCTTCTTCATATTTTTGGGAAAGTGCATCTGCAACCACATTGTATTTTCCTTTCTTGTAAATGATCTCATAATCATATCAAAAGATCTTAGTCACCCATTTTTTTTTCTCTGGGGAGGAAATGCATTGTTCTAGAAAATACTCGAGGCTTTGATGATCTGTCTTAATTTGGAAGCGTTTCCCCAATAGATAAGGGTGCCACAAATAAAAGGCATGAATAATAAACAACATTTCCTTTTCATAGATTGATTTGCCCAAATTTTGTTCAGACATTTTTTTGTTGGTAAATGATAAAGGTCGACACTCTTGCATAAGGATAGTGCCAATACCTTTCCCTGAAGCATCACATTCCAGGACAAAGTTCTTTGTGAAATCAGGAAGGGCTAGGAATGTAGTGGTGCACATGGCCATATTCAAGGTTTGAAAAGCCTAAGCAGTTTTTGGAGTCCAAGTGAAAGAATTCTTTTTAAGGAGTGAGGTGAGAGGTGCCACAATCTTTCCATAATTCTTAACAAAATTGCGATAATAACCTGTTAAGCACATAAATACTCGCAATATTTTGAGAGTCTTTGGGTGAGGTGAGTCTTGCATAGATTCAATCTTTTTAGGATCCACCCTGACACCATTATTTCCAACAAGATGACCCAAGTACTCAACTTTTGAGGCACCAAAAGCACATTTAGATTGTTTTAGGAAAAGTTGGTGCTAAGAGAGTATATAGAGAACGTGGTCCACATGAGCAAGATGGTATGTCCAGGTTTTTATATAGATGAGGATATCATCAAAGAAAACTAACACAAAATGATGGAGAAAAGGGAGAAAGACATGATTCATGGGGCTTTGGAAGGTGGAGGGGGCATTACGCAAGCCAAAGGGCACGACCAAAAACTCATAGTGGCCCTCATGAGTTTGAAAGGAAGTCTTAGGGATGTTTTCCTCTTTCATGTGGATCTTGTGGTAGCCAAAACGAAGATCAATTTTGGTAAAGAACTAGGCGCCACTCAATTCATCCAAGAGGTCATCAATGAAAGGAATGAGGATTTTGTCTTTAATGGTGAGTTTGTTGAGGGAATGAAAGTCAGGAAACATGCACCAAGAACCTTCCTTCTTTAGGACCATGACCACATGAGAAGTGTAGGGGCTTGTACTAGTGTGGATAATGCCTACGTTAAGAACTTCTTGAACCATTTTCTCAATTTCATTTTTTTGGGAAAAGGGGTGACGATATTTGGAGGAAGGCTTCCCAGTATAAGGGGAATGGAATGATCATGAACACCATGGGAAAGCAGGATTCCTTGGGGAGTGGAACCTACCAACTGATGTTTAGAGAGGATGGATTAAAGGTCTGGTGGCGCAAAGGGTGTCTGAGTTGCCTGTATGGCATGGAGTTGTGAAATAACACGAGAATGACATGTTTTGAGCATCTTTTCCATGTGACGGGAACTAATGATATTAGGTGAACCAACGATGATGCATTGGAACTTATATTTTTGGCCCTCCTAGTTGAATTGCATGGTTAATTCTTTGAAATCCATGAGAATGGGACCCAAAGTCCTTAACCGGTCTACACCTAAGACAATGTCAGAACCTCCCATGTTGATAGAAAACATATGATATTTGAGGTGGTAGTCACCAATTTGGAGATGCACATTTTCACAACGCCCTCTACATTTCATGGAGCCATGATTGACAATCATGATTTGGAAATTATTGACTGCATGGATATAGAAATGAGTTTCTTGGGAAATGCGGTGATGAATAAAATTATGGGTGATTCCACTATCAACAAGAATTATGAACTTCCTATGCTTGATGTAACCAATTAGCTTGAGGGTTTGGGAAGAAGAGAAGCCAGTGAGAGAATTTAGGGAAATGACGGGTTCTACTTTGAGAGGGTCTGAGGTGGGAGTTATGTCAGTGGTTTTAGGTGACTCAGACACAAGGGGAGTTTCAACATACTCTTCTGAAATATCCTCCGAGATGCCCATAAAAATATTTTATTCGTTACACTTGTGGCCCGAAAAATATTTTTCATCACAATTATAACAAAGGCCTTTGAGTTGGAATTCATGCATTTCAACCCTAGTCAATTTTTGGATCTTTAGTGGAGCAGAGGGAGTAGTGGGATTTACCAGCTTAGTGCGACGAATAAAGCAGGGTTTCCGATTTTGAGAAGATACAACCTATTGTGATTCTTTAGCTATTTTAGTAGCCTCCACCCAACTCTGAGGCCGAACCATGAGGACATGGGCATGAATCTCATCCTTGAGGCCACTGATAAAACATTCTCTAAAAAATGAATTAGACATGCCCTTTGTCCAAAAATCCAGGCACTCAAAAGCAGCTATAAAGTCTTCCACTATTCCTGATTGTTTCAACTTTGTCAAATGGCCTAAATGGTTGGTGTAAGTTTCAAAGAGTTCATAAAGCTCTGCCAGAAAGTGTGTCAAAGAAATAAACCCTTGACGGGAAGTTTTTCTCCATTCCCACCATTGTCAATGTTCTTGATCTAGATAGAGAACACCATACCAGAGTTTGGCCAAGTCATATGTAATTCCATATAAAGAGAAATAATGTTCCATTTCGGTTACACAACTAGTGGGATCCGAGCCATCAGATTTGGTCACATCCACCCGTGGAAGGCGTATCTCACGCTGAAAGTGATGGGGATGAAAATTGTGGGAATGAGAGGAAGTTTCAACTTCTATATGTGGAGGTGAGTTGACAAATGGCTATCTGCAGGGATATGCATCTTGGTGCAGATCATCGAAATGAAAGATTCAAGGTGCGTAGTCATGTCTTGTTTGAGTTCCTCGATTGAGACAACGATGGAGGACTACATGGTGGTATTGATGCCAAAAAACATTGGCATTGAGTTGTTTCACTTCTTGTTTGGTATGTGTGAAATTATATTGCAAGGTATTGAAGCGAGCTTCCATGTCTTGGCTATGGGTATAGGCCATGATGACGAGGGAGGGGCAGGTGGGGTCAATTTTTTTTTCTGAAAAATGATATGTATGAATTTGATAAGGGAGAAAAGATAAATCCATTGGAATAGGTCTCAAATAATGGTGCAAAAATTTCCATATTTTTTTTTGTTTTTTTACACCTGCATAGTTATACTCCGGTATGAAGAATATTGCAGTGATGAAATGCCCAAATTCTTAACTAGGAAGAAATGTGTAGTGATTTGGCAACCCAAACACTGTTGCGCGACAATAGATCTTGTCTGTTTTAATGTTTTTGTTTTCTTCCCCAAGGGTTAGGTATTCAAGGGTTCTACAGACAAGGGTTTTCCCTGTGCTATAACTCTTTGATATACGTGTGAGGTCCAATAGTAGTACTCGGCCCAATATATTAGGGCACTAAATAAGGAGGCTAGACCGTGCCCTTAGCCATACTACCCGACTACCTAGGTACTAGAGAGTATCTTTCCAAGTGTTGTTCTCGGTGACACTATAACACTCAGGCAACTGATTGATTTGTCTAAATAGGGCTTCATGAAATCTAGGTTGATCCGTACAAAGGTGTTGTATGATGCGCTACCACTCGAAGGGGTACCAACATGGGTTACAAGGGTGGCCAACAGATATGCACTTAAGTACCACTTGTATTTCCTATCTGTATGAATCCCTCAACCATGGGTTTATGCGCGTAACAATAGATCTTTGTGGATTAAATACGTCAGAACACGTCTCTACCCTGAAAAGACATTTAACCCACAATTTATGTCAAGGAAAGTGCTCTAATACCACTTGTAATATGCCAGATCTAAAAATTATGCATAACATGAATAAAATGCTAAGATAAACAACAATATAACCAAAAAAAATCACCACAATAACAGTGGAATGTTATCAAAATAACACCAGAAAGAGCACTTGTATTTTGAGAGCAATGTTCACGGGCCTCTTCGAGGGGGAAACCTCCATTCGAGCAGATCTCTATTACAATAATATCCAATATAGTGTTCTCATACCCTTGACTCCTATTTATACTAAATATGCCTATCAATAGAACCATCTAGAGGAAGATCCTTCTAGAAGTGGAAGCTTCTATTAGGTCTTCTTACATTTGACTTATTCTACTTTATTGCAAGGCATTATTAATATTGACCTTTATTACATCGGAGTACATTGTTCTACCTATGTGAGGGGTTATGTCCCTAACACGTTTAATATGAATGCAATTTTTGGAATGACAACGATATGGCTGTGACTGTGTAATAGCTGCGATTGATTGTCTAATTGGTTGGGTGTCATTTTGCTTGTATGTTGTGTAGCTATGAAATATTAAATGTGAATGTCAGTGAATCCCGTTTTCATACATAGCGAACCCTCTTTTTATATTTGATTGTGTTATCATTTAGCCAGCGAATCTTGTTTTTTATGGCAGCAAACCTTTTTACTTACCGACTACATTTTTATGTTTGTTGTCCGCATTATAGTTGTCAGCGAATTTTTACATGATTAATGGGTATGTTTTGGATAGCGAACACATACCTTAAAAATACGACTAATGCATCATATTAAAATCTTCAGTTCCATAGTTAGCCATTGTATTAGATTGGTTTCCGTTTAAAATATCTTCATTAGTTAGCTATTTTATTTTACTTGTTTCATGGATCAAATTTGTTACATAGATATTACTTGTTCCATAGATTATAGACTATAATTACTCTTAGATAACTAGATAAAATTACATTTATTAAAATGGTATACAACCATATCATTATCACATGTGTTAGACAGTCTATTCATTATCAATAGAGATATCATTATCAGATATCGATAGATATCAATATTAGATATAAATATTAGTTATAAATGTTATACACTTAATACATGCATTGAATGGACAACGAAATTAGGATATGTACAATGAAGGTATACTATATATATATTTAATGGACAATGAAGTCGTTGGATACCAAATATTACAGACCACAATAAGAATGATAGGGTTGGAGGAGTTAACCTAGGCTACAAGGAATTACATGTTAGTAAATGACAAGGGTAGTGAGACCTTTATGTTAATAAAATATTATTAGATAGTAAAGACTTATTGTAGAATGGATTCTCGAGGGAGAATTTATTCGATGGCCAACAAAATCTTTTAATTAATGTACGGATTGATTTTATTGCACAAGGAAATTATTGCATTGTACGAATGTCATAGTCGTCTTATCAACTTGTCGATTTGGGTGCTAGGGTTAGTCGTGAGGTGTTTAGATAGTCCTTTGAGATCCTAGCATGTTGAATTTAACTGGTGTTGAGGGTCCAGTTATGTTATTGCACCATGGTGTTTGTCATGCCTATCACCTGGCGATGACATTATTCTTGATGAGGGGATCATTGCGTGCCCTAATGGATAGAGGAAAATAATAACTTGGCTAGATTATGTGCTTCCCGTTGTGGGCGTTGTTCATTGTGGTTGATGTTGGTGCTTGGGTTGTAATGTATTCATACGTTGGGTTTGGAACCATAGAGGTTCCAGTGATTGGTCGTCGAGGTCGTTGTGTTGGGATCGTGGATGTTTTCCTTAGGCTTGTAGGCGATGTCATGTTTTTGTCAGGTGGGTAGTCGTTTCTATCTGTTGATTTACGCATGTTTCGCCCAGTTTCTCTTTGTGATAGTGCATTGAGTCATAGTTGTCTGTTTCCTAATCTGTGTGCTTGTGTTTGTTTTCGGGTTGTGGGGTTCAACTATTGTCCTTGTTGCATTCCTGTAAAAAAAAAATGTTTTTTTTTTCTTCCCTGGTAGTTGTAACAATGAGGGTCGTTACATAAAAAATATATAATTTATTGAATCTTAGGGTATGGTAGGTATAATTTATTCATATTCAGGTTGGCACATCACATAGATTACATGTTTCAAAATTTAAAACTACAATTTAATGTGTTAAAATCATTTAAATTTAATTTTCAAATTTTCAAAATTTCAAATTTGAGATGTGTTATATAGGGCAATGTGGAGAAGAGAGTGCCTGAGAGTGATCTTGAACAAAATGTGGAGAAGAGACTATAGGATATTAGGATTGAGGAGGATGCATCTATACCTGGGAAGGAGGCCTCTATTCATGATGATTCTTAAATGTATGTTCATTTCACATTGGTGAGTTTTAATTTTATTTTATGTTGAGACTTTTATATAAAAGCGTTCAAGCTTATTTTTGTTAAATATGCTTATAATTTTTATTTTTTTCAAATTTTTGTTTTCTCAAATTTTTAGTTTAGCCTTTCCTATTCATAGGGTTACTCAACTAGTATCTATATAACTTTTCAACGCTTTGATCATTTATTTTGAAATATATAAAACCTATATATAAGCTTATCGTTGTCTAAAATGGTACATTCAATCTTATTTATGTTTAGATTGTAATGAAGATCTAATTTTTAACTTGACCATTTGATTATTTGAGAACATGATCTATCCCATATCAAAAAAGGGGAAGTTTCTAAATTTTCTTCGATTGAACTCCTTGCCTTCTTGTCCAAGAATGTCATAGTATGGACATTTGTGTTTTCTTCATACAACAAAGTAAATTCCTTCTTGCTAGGGTATTGTCAAACTCTTAACTAGATTGGTTACTAACCACAAAAACCAACATTCATGTAGATTTACAAACAAGCTGTGCACGTGCGTGATCTCACTATGTTTAGATCACGACAAAGTCATATTTCAAAGAACATTTGATTATATGTAATATGAATACATCCCAAAGATGAAATATTTAAATGGTTTTTGAAGAATGACTTAATATATGTGGAGATTTGTGTTTTCTTCATGTACATGAGATATTATATGAGAACATTTATTCCACCGCATAAAGAGGAGGTAAGTATTTTATGGAAGCGTGGTTTTTAAAATGGATATTTGTGAACTTTCATCGATACAAGTAATTTCTTGGAAGAATGGAATAATATGGAGATTTATGAGTCCTTTAATTTGAAAGGGAATTTGAGAGCATTTGATTATACGAGAATATTTATTACACTGCAGAAGAGGAGATAAGTATTTTATTGTTGATTAGATAAGTATTTTATTGTTGAGTAAATAAGGTCACCTAGCATGAGAACTTCACCTGAAGGATCGTGGACTTTATCCACAAGGAGATAAGTATTTTATTCGAAGAATGAATTAATATGGATATTTGTGAACTTTGTGCATAAACAACTGTATTTATTTTCATAGTATTATCTAACTTTGAACACAAAAATTGTGTTACCAAGAACACAATTTTTCTCTTTAAAAATTTGTAAGATTTTAGACAAGATTTTATATTGATTAGATAATGTATTATTAGTATGGAGATTAACTATTTTGGAAGTTTTGGAACTTAGTGATGAATGTTTGGTTTAAAAAAATATCCAAAAAAGGGTAATAAAAAGATAGCGATAATCTTAAATCTGTAGAACTTTCGTTGGGTCTGTTATTATTTCTTATTGTTTATTTAATATTTAAAGTTAAAGTATATATACTAATATGTGTTATTGGTTTTGTTTTATTGTTTTTTATTGTTACATATGTTTACATTATATTTGGTGGAAAATATGCTTAAATTATATTTGGTGGAAAGAAGTATGTTGAGGATGAGACTTAACTCCTTTGGTATGTATGCCAATTTTTATTTAATTACAACTTGTTTTATTTATCTAAAATGGTACATGTGTAAATTTTATTTTAAATTTGTAAATATATTTTATTGAGAATTTTTTAATTTTGAATTCGATGAATATTTTCTTTTGCAGGTATGAAGTGATCTATCTTAAAGCGATGGCTTAGATACTAGAATTTTGGAGTTAAATGTTTTAATTAAGTCTCTTAGTTTTTGTTATCATCATAAAATGGATGTGGAACCTATGTATTTGGCAGTATAACTATTCAAAGTTTCATGATATATATGGAACTCAAAATATCAATTTATTGTTTCATCTTTGATTTCTCTTATGTTGTTTATGATGGTGGAATATATTGTTTATTGTTTCATCTTTGATTTCTCTTATATTGTTTATGATGATGAAAGCATAATTTATGCTTTATGGTCAAGTTATAATTTCAATTTTTATGATGTGATAAAAGGTTAATTTATGTTTTATGATAGTGTGTTGAAATTAAAAATGTTTTGTTTAATTTTATTTATAAATATCATTGTATTATGTAATGACCCCGTTTGTTACAACTACATGCGACATCAAGCACGTGTAAATTTTTTTAGTTAAGCAGGAAGGCAATCAACGACAACAATTAATCAACACGACACGACGACGAACCGAAGCACCCAATCGACAAGTCAACAAGACACAAGGGAATCTGATGACGATAACATTCATACAACACATTAAATTCCTTGCGCAACAAATTCTATTGCAAACATACATCATTTAAAGGACGCGATTAGCCATCGATGAAATATTCCTCGAAAATCCATTCTATAATAACATGATATCTATTAATATTTATCCTGACCATTTTAAAAGAAAAGAAAGGAATCTAGTGTAGATTAAGTTAGCAATGTGCATGGATATCGTGCGAACCATTCATTGTTACCAATCATTGTTTATGAATTATGTCACTATCTAACAATAATATCTTTGTCTATTACTATTTGCTGAATATATTTCATGATCTAGTTAGGTATATGTGTGCTAAGATGTTTTAAATCTTGTCTATACAACCATAACATCTTATAAGCAATATTGCTCAATGTATTACTAAATATTTAGGCATCATAGTGTATATTTGTTGTTCATAGAGAAATATCAATTTACTATCTAAATTTTATTCTTCTTTTTAAATTTGATCCTTGAAGTTTATATTTGGTTCTCCATAGTGTTGTTCAAAATTTATGATTGATTATTATAAACAACAAAGATGTTTTTGGAAATTATTAAGCCAAACCAAATTTGTTAAAATAAGTATTTTATTTAGTTATTTATAGTTAATGTGCATTTATCTAAATTTTGTAATTTAATTAATTTTCACAACCTCTTAAATTAAGATAATCATAATAATTTGACATTTAATTTCTACCATATTTAATTATGAAAATTACAATTTAAATAATACTAAATCTCATTTCTTTTCATTTTATTTTGTTAAATAACTATGTGAACTTGGAATGATAAGATTAATGATCAGCAGAGTAAAAATCATCATAATCCTAAATTACGTTTTAGATCATTATCATACAATTACAAATTTAAGTTTGAATTTCTAATAGGTCCATAAGGATTGATCATCCAATGTTTTCCACGGTAGACACATCATTTAATTTTTCCATTATTTTGAACATCAAGATTTTGAAATGGTTTCAAACTTCCATCTCATCTAACAACTTAATTCTTTGCTTTTGTAGGGGTTACTAAAAAGTATGCAAGTAAGATCCTCCACGACCTTTAATGGTGACCAAGGCATGTCCTCCCTCAAGTCTCATGGATTAAATGCATAAGAGAAGTGCATTCATTGTTTCAGGTTTTCATGTGTTGGTTCATTGGAGTTCATTCGTTGTTACATATACTACACTTTCATAGAACAACACGTGCTAAAAAAACAGACATACTAAAGATAGACACGTTGTCATTTAATAGGAAAAAAAACCGTTGTCCAGGTATATATCGTTGTCTTAAATCAAAGAATTAACAACATCTTCTATAATGTGAAATCGCTATCAAAATATAAATCGTTGTCAACAACAAAGGCTGTCTAGTGAATATATTGTTGTCCATCATTAAATCGTTGTGTAATTATATTTACAAGAAATTAAAACACTACCAATTTGATTTCTACCAGCAAATCGTTGTGTGTCAATGATATCACGGTCTAAATTATTATCGCTCACTTATACCGCATACCTCAAAACAGTTACCACACAACAATAATAATACAGTCATAAAGACGCAGTTGTTCCTAGCCATAAAACACAACTACTATCCAGTCACAACGCATCCACAACTGATGTCTAATTACGCCGAAAGGCCTACACCTATTGATACTGGGTAAATTTAATAGGGGTTTAGTGCTTAATAAGTTTTCTATGGACAGGATTAAATATGACTGGAATATTATTAGTAATCACACAAAATAAATGGCTGTGATTTCAATCATTAACTTCCTAGCTATTATAAAGACATCAGTTTATGTGTTTACTTTTTTACATTTATCTAATCATATTTAAAAATTACTTTGATAACTAACTGATTGCCAAGTAAGTGATTAACAAAAATTAAAATATTAACACGAGATAAATAAAGCCCAACTATTTATTTGTTAATCAATAATAAAATTTAATAAATTCTTTACCATCCATACCTTTCGCCCTTCTCCAGCTGCTGTATTAGCAGCATTCAATGTGTAGTTTCGTTGTATATATATATCTCTGTGTATGTAAATTAGCAATAATATATATATATCTAAATTGAAGAGTAAAATAATCAAGTTCTTGTGTATTACATTAAATATAAAATCGCAGTGTTATATAGCCAAGAAAAAAGTGTTGTCTAGATCGGTGTGTTTGGAGCATGTATAAAACGCTTTAGCATTAAGTATAAAAATGCATACATATATAATTTCGCAGAATCACTATATGTATAAATCACTGTGATACATATATTAAACTCGATGTCCATTCAATGTATAAATGTTGTTTATTAAGTTCATTGTCAACAATAGCTGGCTATCTATTAACTCATAAAAAAAACCATTATCTAATATAATCTATATAATGAAATAGATGTCAAAAGAATGATATCGTTGTCCATTCATTTAAAAAAATTAAACACGGACAACTTATTAAAAGAAGCACAACAATGCCATTTGAAAGGACGCAGCCATATAGAAAATCCCAGCCATATCATTTAAAAATAAAACACAAACATATTATTAAAAAAAACACATCCATCCCATTTAAAAGAACACAACCATATAGAAAATCACATCCATATAATTTAAAAACAAAACACAAACATATTATTAAAAGGAATGAAGACATTTAAAAAAAACACAGATTTTTTATCATTCCATAACACTAGGGTTTATCATTCAAACATGCATAGTTTTATCAATCCGAAAAGTGCATAGATTGGGCCTTAGAAACTCAAAGGCTAGAATTCACAAACATAGATAAAATAAGAGTATTAATCAATCGAGACGTAGAGATACTCATACATAAGGGATACTCATACATAAGGAAGGCGCAAAGATCAAATATTAACCATAAGAGAAAAACGCAGAGATAAGTAAGGGATGGACAACTGGGAAAAAATTGTCCTTCACTCATCATCCATGCACAAAAAAAAGTTAATTTGAATCTATAGGTCATTAAACACCGAAGTCACGACCGTCTATTTGGCTCTTGGCCAATTTCTCAGGCACGCATGGATGGATTGATGACTAAAGGGATAAGGGAAAAACAAAAATTTATTCGTAATAATAAATAAAAAACAAAACAAAATGTCATAGCAATCAAGGTTAGGTTCGCCAAAGGAATCAATTCAAAATGTAACAAGTGTAAGGCTGGGATGACTTTAAGTTCATTGATTATAAAATGCTAAGTAAAACATAATCTTTATACAAATAAGTACAGTAATGAAAGTGCAGGAACAATATTAATATACCATTCAAAAATAAATGCATGCGTACCATAACCAAATGTGACAATTGTCCATCTTCCACTTGTCGACCGATGTGACCTCACCGGTACCTCCCAACCAATGCTTTGGGTACTCTTCTTCCCCCTGAGCCCCACCAGCCGCAAAGGGGCCACATTCCCAATATCAGAGAACCGCTAGCACCCAGCTTGCCTCGCAAGGGTGGGCTACCTCTCATTACACGAGATGGATATCCAAAACTCCCACAAGATAAGTTTAGTGAAGACAAAAATTCAGTAGCGTAACGTTACGCATAAAGATCCGCTCATACTCCTCCTCCTTCATCCTTTTTATAAAGTTTTTCAAGTAATTAGTTTCCCAAATTCTCATTAAATTCCTTTTTTATTTAATTAATTAGGAGAAACCTCTCCCGTACACATGTCACCCATCCCCTAGTTGCACCAGAAATGCAATTTTATTAATTAATTAATTATTTCTATTTCTATCACACACCTAAAACCATTCCTAAAACTGCTCCTAGGTATCCCAAAATTCCTTTACACTTCTTAAATGACTTATGACTTATGCCTTACTAAATTCATTGTTGAGTTCAAAAATAACAAGTTCCCAAGGGAATATTCCTTACTAAGATAGACATTCATCTTTTTTGTTTATGTTTCCCCTTTTTCCTTTAGTTTCCTATTTCTTTCAAGTTTCCCTCTTTTCCCTTTTTAGCGAAAAATTAATTTAGCAAGTGTAGAAAAACAACCAATTACCCAAGTGTTTTTTCTTTTTATCTAAAATTAAATTAGAAAAAATAGATAAATCAACCATGTCCCTTTTTAATTTTTTAATTCTTCAAGATAAATTGACTTAAATAAATTAATTTGAATTTCTTACCCCCTTCTTCTTACATGTTTATTTATTATTAATTTTTGACCACATGTTCTACTTAGACCTAGGTTTTAATTTCTCTATGCTCGGTGACATTTTCAATAGGGAAAAAAAAATTCTTTTAATTCTTACTTATCACATCATTCATTTTAGGGCCGATTAAGTTTACTCACTTACTAGTTAAAATCGCAACGTGCCCTTTAGGATGCACTAGGTTCTCCAAGGGTGCTACTTGTCTCTTTTCATTTTCCTTGAGTGACATTCTCTTGAGGACGCACTACATTCTCCAAGGGTGCCACACGACTCTTTCCATATTCCTTGTGCAATGTTCCCTTCAAGATGAATTACGTGATCCAAGGGTGCCACTCACCTCTTGAATAGCTTGGTAGACACCAAAAACCCCTGGAGTCAATACTACACCAGGTGATCTTATGGGAGACTAAGGGCCTCTAACGAATAAATCCCATGACTTATTGTGCACCCCTTAGAATCATCATGAGAAACTGTTACAGTGTGCTCTCACAACATCGTGGGTCATATCAAACTAGGTAATCGTTAACCTACAGTTCGAGCCATGAAGGGAGGGTTAGTAGGCTATGACAGGTCTTCTCCCAAACCTCTCCCTCAAAGTCTTTGGTTGCCATGAATGACCCCTCTACTCCACATGAGAGTCTGGTCGACAAGCTATCATCAGCCTGCATCAATCAATGATTCATGTCAGCAATACTAATCAATTATCATAACATCTAATCATATGTACATATGTCACATAAATAATATTCAACCCAAAAATCCACTCCCTGACTCAATCCAGAGTCCAAGGGGTTTCATCGATGCTTCTGCATCCTCAACGTCCAAAGTCCTGGACACTCTAGAGAAACTAGTCAATAGCACTTGTCTATGTCAATAAAACAAAATAACATATCATCCTATCCATAATGTCTCATAATCATAATCAAATGGTCCATAGTATAATAACTCGGATCACTTGCAATCAAGTTTCCTCAAAGAATAAGTTTGCTCAGTGCGTGCAAGATATGGATGTTACATACACCTCCTCTTGTTTTAAACTTCGTCCCGAATTTTCACAGTATATAAGTGCCAAAATAAAGTGTATCACAATATCATAAGTCTATCTCGCAAAAAAATGGAAATTGTTGTCACATATCATATGCATTCTCTGAGGTCGTCAAGTGTGGACTATAGTTGTCCCACTGGACCTTCACCTAATCTACTGTTCGACATCGTAGCTATTGAAAGCGATGGTCCAGGATGCGGATTGGCTCATCCATGAGAACCCCCTCATCCGATACCTTCAAGGTACTCAAGTCAAAACATGTGTAGGATCAATAACATAATGTCTCAAACAAAGATGTGAAATACATCATGCATATGCCTCAAGGATCGGGCAAGGATAGTCAATAGGCCACGACCCACCTTTTTATACAATCTCGTAGGATCCCACGAACCTAGGAGATATTTTATCAACCTTTCAAAACTTGATTGAACTCTTATGCGGTTTCACCTGCAAGAATACTCGATCGCCACATCGTAACTACGATCGACATGATGTGCATCAACATAACTCTTCTACTAATCCTGCGCTTCCTTGATCATTTGTCTTATATCTTTCATTTGATATTTCAATTCTTGGATCTCTTTGGGTCCCACCAGGACCATATCCTCAAGCCGATCCCAACTCAAGGCATCTGACACGGTCGCCTGTAAAGAAACTCGAAAGGCGCCATCATAATGGTGCTTTGATAATTGTTGTTATCGCAAATTCTATAAGTGGGAAGAATCCCTCCCAACGCTTTTGTTGGTCCATCATGTATATGCGCAACTTGTCCTCCAAGATTTGGTTTTTTTGTTCGGTCTGTCGGTCTGTCTCTGGGTGATATGCAATACTAAAGTTAATTTGGGTTCCCAAGGCCTCTTGGAAACTAGTCCCAAAATCATCTAGTAAACATCAATCCTCTATCGGATATAATCCTCTTAAGCACGCCATGCAACCTCACAATCTCACTGATGAAATATCTAGCTATGTCAGGTTCCTGATACATCGTACACACATGAATAAATGAGCACTCTTTGTCAAAGTGTCGACTACCTCAAAAATCGAGTTGTGTCTCCTTCCCGTTAGTGGCAATGCAATAATGAAATCCATTGAAATGACCTCTTTATAACGGTCATCGTCACTTTGTAAAGTTAGAATCCATTCACGTATATTCCTCTTAAGAGGCATCACAGAATAGATGTGTTTTATTCGACTCAACACATCCCCGCTTTGTTCATTGTTCCCTTTATGTAAGTAATCTCAAAATCACACTCGCTATGCAATTTCGAGCAACGTCGTTGTCATGCGTTCAAGTTTCTTTGAGTTAATATCTGTTGTAGTCCGCAGTGGTCCATTTAGTTCAAATTTCTTTCTAATAAGGTATTTTCTCCAAAATCTCAAGGAATAAACAATGGCTAAAAACTCCAAATCATGCGTCACATAATTCTCCTCATGCCTTCTCAACTTTATTGAGAGGTAAGCAATCACTCTATCATCTTGCATCAAGACTATGCCTAAGCCTTCTTTGAATGTGTCAGTACATACTAAGAATTTTGCGTCCATGTCACGGACCTTTAGTATCGGGATTGTTGTTAACATCTCCTTGAGCTTCCGAAATGCTTTTGCACATTTCTCGAGCCAAACAAATTTCTTGTTCTTCTTCTTCTGCAATTCTATAATTTCAATTGCTATCTTCGAAAAACCCTTGACGAACCATGGGTATTATCCCGCTAAACCCATGAATCTACACACTTCCAAGACATTCATCAGTGTAGGACATTCCATAATAGCCTCTACCTTTGTTGGATCCACAATGATACCTTCACTAGAAATGACATGCCCTAAGTAGTGAATCTTGATTGATAAAATGAGAATTTAGACAATTTTCCAATACAATTTGTTTTCTCCCAAACATTGTAGTACCAAGCGCAAGTGCTCATCATGCTCTTCCAACATCCGACAGTAAACCAAAATATCATCAATGAATACTTGGAAAAACTTGTCCAATTAGTCATGAAACACCCCGCTCATCAAACTCAAAAATACCCCCGAGGTGTTTGTGAGTTCAAAAGATAAAATAGTAAACTCGTAATGTCCAAACCTGATCTTAAAGGTAGTATTAGGGACATCATCCTTGTTGATCTGTAACTGGTGATACCATTATCTCAACTTGATCTTTGAAAACACCATCGCACCTTTCATCTGATCAAACGGATCATCAATCCTTGGAAACGGATATTGATTCTTGATTGTTGTCTTTCTCAATTGACGATAGTCAATGTCGAGTCTCCAAGAACCATCCTTATTTTGAATGACAATAATAGGAGTAGAACAAGGTGACACACTAGGACGTATAAGTCCCAGGTCCAACAACTCCTTCAGTTGCATTTTCAACTATTGTAACTCTGGAGTCGACATCTGATAAGGCATTGTTGATATTGGTTCAATCCTTGGTTTTAGGTCTATGGTAATTCCAATTCCATCTTTGGCAAAATCCCAGGTAACTCCTTAGAGAAGATGTCTGCAACTCTCTCACCACCAGAAGGTGTTCTAGACCTTCCGCTACTCCCTTCTCATTTTAATTCAAGGATCACATAAATCTTACATCCCTTGTGCATGCTCTTCCATAGCTGCAAGGAAGAGATGAACCCCAGGGAAACTCCCTCATTTTGACCTACAATCACGCGTCTCTGTCCCTCATCATCGACCAAGCTCAATCGTTTCATCTTACAGTTGAGTATAGTTTGATGCGATTCCAACCAGTCCATACCAATCATGACATCATAAGACCCTAATATCATGACGTACAGGTTGGACTTTGTGACAACTCTCCCATGTTAAGACTACAACCCATAAACTTCTTTCCAAGCTTTTGTTTGGCTCATGAAGACAGTTTTACAAAGCTAAACCCATCTTGTTCGATTGACTTTACTGTATTTCATTTAGTGTTGGCTAGAAATGAAACTCTCTATAGCACCAGGATCTATCAAAATGCTAAGGTTCTGGTCAACTATCGTAACTGACGTTTCGAGCATAATCGACTGGTGTTCTGCCTCGCGGTTATTCACCGCTACATGAAATTGATGGGCCTTGCCCAAATATCCAATGGTAGTGGGTCTAGCTGATCCAAATGCTCTAGTCCTCTCCCAGAACCATTCCTCTAATAGTTCCCATGAAACTTCTTCGATGGCCATGTTCAACAACAACATGACCATTGTCCACCATAGAAGAGCGCTCCCCTTCAGTTGACAGACCACCGTGCAGACGTTCATGCTGGAGGTCATAAATGTGAAGCGTGAAGTAGATCACCTTTCTCTCCATCCATTCCTCGATGACTGAACCATATGTGGCACTCATGGACTTGAGAAATTATCCCTCTCGAGCTCTCAAGGAAAGATAACGGTACTGGCTGGGGCACGCTCTGGACCCTCGGGGGTACAGGTGCCCTAGCCTCTTCTCAGTAAATATTGTGAATCAAGGCCTCTAATAATCCCTGGAAGGACCTTGTCATACCATCATCATCCCTTACAACAATCAAATCCATCCCAAGGACTTCTTCTTCCCATAGGGGTTAGACTACTAGGGCGGGGGAACTTTTGGAGGCGTCGCACCTCCTTACTTGGCACCACGTCATGAACCTCCATGGCATCCTGAGATCACCGCAAGGACACATTAAATTTTTAATTAATGCTAGGTTAAAACTCCATGGTTTACTGCAGTGGAAAGCATGGCGATATGTAACATCCCGCTCTGGCGCACTTACAAAACTTATTTTTGAGGACACTTGCTCGCAAGTGATCTGGACCTTTCTGATATTAATACATTTATGCTTGATTATGATGCGTTCTGATAAATGACATGATGTTTTACTAATTGATGTAGACAGGTGATATTGACTCAGTTTTGTTGAGTGTGCAGGGTTTTGGAACCTCGAGGATGCAGAGGCATCGGTGGAACCCCCTTGGACTCCGGATTGAGTCAGGGAGTGTGCTATTTGGGTTGATTCATTTACGATGATATTGCTTTGTTTTGATGATATGATATTGATTGATGATATGTTGTTGACATGTTCTGACATGATGGTTGATGATGCAGGTTGATGATAGTTTGCCGACCAGACTCACATATTCTCTCACCCACCTTTCGGCCAAAAAGAGGTTGTTTTGGCCAGAAAGCTAGGAAACCATATGTTTTTAATGAATTTCATTAGAATTACATGTTTCGGCCGAAAACAATTTCTTTCAGCTGAAATATTCTTTCGGCCCAAAAAAAATGAATGAAAGTGTTTGCAGAAACCTCATAATTCCCTCTATCTTACCTGAACTTTGAAGGTTGCAGACTCCTTCAAATACTCATAATTTAGTTCCAAAATTGATACGAACATTTGCAAAATTGAATCGACTTTCTATGGATATAATTTGTTTTCATTTTCATTATTTTATCTAATTTTACTTAATTTTATTTAATTTAAAAAAAAAAAGCAATTCATAATATTTTTAGCTGACATTATGATTTAGTGAAATGAAATATTCGTATCTCTAAAAATACAAAGTGAAAAATTTAGAAAAAATTATATTCATAATCCTTAAAGTGTTCTTTTCAAAAGGGTATTTTTAGATTGTACATTCAAGTAAAAAATGAGATAGATACAAGGTGGGGGAAAATATGTGTTTAAAATCTTCAACGTTTTCATCTTGGTCAACTTCAAAAAATTCTGCAAATTATAATATTCATCTGTTAGATGAAAAATTATAGTCATAATAAAATAGAGTCTATAGATTGTTGTAGTATATTTCATTTGTCAAAAACAAAAGTTTTATAATAGATACATTGTTTAGGGGGGGACGATGGGGGGGGGTGGGAGAATAACTCATTATCATTCCTTTTATCTTTAAGGAACATACTATTAAACACTTGTCAAATTGACATATCAAATCTCAATAAACAAAATTTGAAAAATAGTCATGGGAAAGATAACACAATTCTTCAGAAGTTTTGTTTTTACTATGAAGTGAAATTCTAAATAAAAAAAATACTTGTGTATACAACTTGTGAAAATATAGTTTTTTTTTCTCATAAAACAAGCAAATTAGACACCCATCTTCATGATTTTACCCTTTCTCGGATTTGAAAAAACACATAAATGACCTACCTCTTTTTAAATCTTACAGTTTATTGTAGTTGATGGTGACCGATTTATCAAATAACATGTTGTAAGTACTCCTTCTTCCCACAATTCCTATTGCAACTCGACATTATTGACCATGCTCCTTGCTCTCTCTAGAAGAGTCATATTCATGCATTCAACAACACCATTTTCCTGAGCATAAACCGTGGTCTTATGTATTTCGATCCCATCTTCCTTGCAATAGTTTTCAAATTCCATAGATGTGAACTCACCTTCATTATATGTCCTTAAACACTTGATTGACATGTCAATTCTTTTTTCAACCAAATATCTAAATTGCTTAAAAGTATTAAATACATCAACTTTTCTTTTAAGCATATAGACCCAAACCTTTCTAGATTAATCATCGATAAATGCCACAAAATATAACGATCCTCCAAAAGAAACTATAGGGGATGGTCCCCAAACATATGAATGAACGTAATCAAGAATACCTTTTCTTATATGTATTTATGTTTTAAACTTTTGTCTACATTGTTTTCCAAAAACACAATACTTGCAGAAATTCAAATTCAAAAACATCAAGCTTGGAAATGACTTACGATAAACCAGTACGTTAATCCCTTTCTCGCTCATATGAACCAAACAATGATGCCATAAAAAAACAGATCCACTTGCATCTTCAGATGCTATCACTGATTGATTTACTTATGTCCTTCCTTCAAGCTGATAAAGGTTCTTGATCCTCTTTTACTTCCTGACTACTAAGATTCCTTTGGATACCTTCAGTACTCCACCTTGAGTTGTACACCTGTATCCAACAAAATCTAGAACTACCAAAGATATCAAGTTATTTATTAGTTTGGTTACATGTGTTACATCTGTGAATGTTGTTACAGAACCATTATGCATTTTAATCTAGACACTACCAACTCCAACAATTTTACAAGAAAAATCATTTCCCATAAAAACAACACCATCATCAATATATTGGTAAGTTGAGAACCAATTTCTATGAAGACATGTGTTAGTGCATGCATCAGAATCTAACAACCAATTTTGATTTTGATTTGAAACATCACAAGTAGACAATACCTCATCAACCATACCTAAACTTGTTTATGCTAAATTAGCTTCCTTCGCTTCTTTTGTGGAGTCCTCTTTGGATGCATTATGTATTTTCGAGCAATCCTTACTGAGATGCCTAGATTTGCCACAGAACCAACATTTATTCGTACTCTTCTTACCTTTTGACTTAGACCTTGATGTACCCCTATGATTTTTTCCTCTTTCGGTAGATCGACCTCTCACCACCATTGTTTCTACAATTGAGGTTTCTTTACTAGATATTTTCCTCATCTCCTCAGACAACAAAGCTCCCACAATTGTGTCATAATCAATGGCATTTGTTGATCTAAACCACATAGTTGTGACCAGATGATCCCAAGACTCAAGAAATGAACACAATATCATAACCTCCTTGTCCTCATATTCATATGTTACGTCCATACTAAATAATTGAAAAATCATAGTATTGAAAACATTTGATTAGAAATTTATGTACCTTCTTTCATCTTCAAGTTGTACAACTGCCTCTTCAAGAAGATTGTGCTCATCAACGAATTTTTCATATACAAACTCTCCAGTCTGTTCCACAAACCTGTTTTTGTCTCCTCTTCAACGATGTTAAACAACACTTCATTTGCTAGAAACAATCAAATAGTATCAAGGGCTCTCACATCTAAATATTATGAGTCCCCATTTGTCATGCTTGTTGGTTTCTTTTTATTTCCAACCAATTCCTTTTGAAATCCTTGTTTCACAAGGAGATCCTAGATCTTAATATTCCATAGCACAAAGCTATTATTGCCGTTGAATTTCTTCACCTCAAACTTAGAACTATGCACTTTCGTCATTAAAAGAAAAATCTAAAACAACTACTTATAAAACTGAGCCTTTTTAAATGTGAAAGAATAATGATATGAACCCCAAATTATTAATTAAAAATTTTAAAAATATATATTTAATATATATTTCACCTTTTAATAAAACCCCTTTTAACACATCCTCTAACGTAAAAAGATCACTTTTTTTTATTAGATCTCAATTCTCCATAATAAGACAAAAATAAAAAGTACATGGCACGACCATGTCTTATGAAAAAGACAAAAAAAAAAAAAAAAAAACTTTTAATTTTAATTTATACCTTCATACCATATACCATGCAATTTTTTTCTCTTTCTTTGGATAGACGCTCTTTCTTTGTACAGGGCACACAAAATCAATGATGGCAACACCTTTGTGCTCTTTTCTCTTCCTCTTTCTAACTCACAAAGTATTTGTCTCTCATACGTGGGTAGACCACATAGTTTTGCATGCAACCAGAGAAACCCACGACTTTTGGTTTTTCCTTATTTGAGAACTGATTCCCAATGACTGGAATTATTTTCTTTTCAAGCTCTAATACCAATTGTTGGGTAGCGGAAGAAAAATAGAGCATAAAAAACGAGAGTATCTGCAATAAATATTAAGCATGCATAAAACCGAGAATAACAACCACACAATTTACAGAATGATTTATGTGGAAACCCAATGTGGGAAAAAACCACAGGAAATGATATTCGATATTCATATTATTCAAGGGAGAATTACAATAACCAATGCCACGCATACAACCATCCTCTCCTCACACACACTCGGCTTCCTACACACTTTGCACTCTCACCGCTATGAGTATTCTCGTATATATAACAACTATCACTTAGTTACACAAACTGATCATGAATAGATCACATAATTACATGAAGAGTTCATAAATAAATTACACATTTTACACAATCTATTTACAATGATTGCATGTATGCACATTTCTAATTTACCTGAAATGCATGTGCATGTGAGCTCATGAGAAAATTAGTTTGGATGTTTCTAACAATGTGAATCTCAATCTTTTGAATTTTGGAATAATGGTTACTTTTATACCATGTTTTACATAAGTTTAAAGGTAAATACACAATCATAGATTTATAAATATTGATCATTTTTATTTAAAAGAAAAATAAAATTATTGTAATGTACCCCAAATTTACCAATATATATATATATTTTTTTAATTAGGGTCATTAGAGTTATTTATTCTCTTTCAAGCATTCATTAACTATAACTATAGAATAATTCTATTACTTCTTTTATTTTTTGTAAATTACACTTACCATTTCTTTGACATAGGTGCAACTTAAAAATACAAGCATAACTCAATCTTATTCTCCAAGAGAGGGTGAAAGGGTAGCTTAATCACTACCATTCTATTCACCTTGGTAAATCCATTCTATGCGTGCACAAATACCATAGGGAATACTATGGGAAATAAAATACATGTGATGACCACCTAGGATCAATGTATTGTTCAACCCATAGGTCATATGTGGGATGTTTTCTTTTATACAAGGTTGATTCATGCATAGTTATTTCTAACATGGCACCAGTACCTAAAAGCATTAAATCCCCGAATAGTTATGACTATAAGGTTGGTACAGGCAGTTTTGTTTCTTGTTGTTTAACGCACCTATGCTAACCAACTTTGGCACAAGGGACAACAAATCCGATAGGTAAGTGTAAACCATAACCAGATGAGAAGGAAAGGCTGAACTATAACCCTAAATGTGCTATCACACACTTACCACAGATATTGATAAGAGGTCTGCAGGGGCATGACTTAAATAAACCATGCATGCGACATTTATGGTGTCCTGTAGCATAATCCTTTGGGCCACCACTCGACCACCATTCCCATTGTGTTTTTTCCACCTCACTCTATTCACATGGCCTAGGTATAGCTCGTAAATATCACCATTAATATGCTTGGCGGAGGTTTTAAAAGGTTATTGTTTCATTCTTTTCCTTTCGTCTATGTATTTGCAAAACGTTGCAACTCTAACCCTGGTGTTGTCAAACTCAGTGGCGTGGCCAAAATTCGGGGAGTTGGGTTCGCTCTGGGTGGAAGGAACTAGGAGACCCTCACCAGTCGGATACCACCTATGCGAGGTAGGTAACCTTTCAGATGTTTAACTGAACTCTCTGTAAATTCTAAAAGCCACCATGCGCATGCGTTTTCCCGTGAATCCCATTAGTTCTACTAGTCCTAGCTTCTGTCGTCTAAGATAGCATTTTAAATTAAATTTTTGCATCAGTTTTATTTTTTAAAACCCTTATACCCTGCGACAGACATTTTCTTTATGAGTAAACCCATGGGGAGTCTTGGACTATAATAAAGCCATAGGAAGCGAATGTTTCCCCGCAATGCAGTAGCTACTTTAGATATATACATAATGTCATATTTACTATATCTTTGTTTTTTTTTCCGTTCTGTATTATTTATTTTTACCCAACTCAATAGAGATACTAGTTATTGGCCTGACCCTTTCATAGGTTTTACAGCTTTGGCATAGATTTTTCCATCTCGTTAATTTTTTGGGTGCATCGTGGTTTCCTTGAGTTTTTAATTTAACAGTTATGAAAACATTTACGGTTTTGTACCTCTAGTTACATTTTGGAATTTCCAATCTCCAATGATGAGAGTATACATCCTGGTGCTTGCCCATATTTAACTCGGGTTAAAGGGAGCACGATATGTATATATATGATCATAGAGTTATCCAGTATTGTACAAAGAGTCATCTTCCACTAAATATACGCCTTTAGTATTTGGCATGTAACCCCATTTGTGTTCCAATAACTAAACGATGAAGGGTTAATGAAATCCACTAAGTCCCGTTTGAGTTATACCTGGGTAAGTTTTTACAAAATTCGCCTCAAGTTCTATGCATTTGAGGGATTGTGTGCAACTTGAATGAGTTTTTAAATAGTAAAACGTAAGTTTAAGAATTTTTACTATGGTGTCCCGTAACCGTGTCATAAGTTTGGGAAAGGTAATGTCTCTATGGAAATGCTTTACCGTGTGTAAAATTTTATTTTCTGAAGTTCTGAGGTTCACTCATCAATTCTCACTTTGTTAGCGTAACGCAAACAATTTTTGAATATCCAGAACTCTGTTCTTGATTGTGTTTCTTTTGTCATAAGTTTGTGGTTTTTAGCTAAACAGGAGGACAGTATCTCGAAAACCCTATCTGAGATCTGAATCGACAAATCTGTGGAACATGTTCTATACTATATACTTTTTATCGTTCTGGTTATGCAATAGATGACTTACATGTTTAAATGTTCTATATACTGGAAATTATTTTGAGAAATTATTTTAATGTATTCGGTTCCAAGACTAATGATGGGACACATGTTTCTGTGGTGAGGGTACCCATCAGTTGTTTCAAAATCTACTTCTCCCCTCCGTGTTATGGATGATTCGCTTAGCGTTGATGATGGAGCAAGGAAAATACGTCATATTCAAGCTAAGTGATTGTCCACGTGTTTACAAAATGAAAACTATTTCGTAAATTCATTTTTGAACATTTACTTTATCTTTGATATTTATTTTTTCATTGATTTGTTTTCATAACTATGTTACTGATGTTCTTGGTCTTCTCTTGCAAGACTTGATCTCTCGGGGGCTTGAGGATTTACAATGGCAGTCAACTCGAAAGGTATTCGAGTTCCAACTCACTGCATTGAAAGGATAATACCCATCCAAGTTTTATTACAGTGATAGGTTTCACCCTAGGATGTTATTATCAAATTCTGTTTCATACCAGGTGCCTAAAGTAATTGGTTACTTGTATCTTTAAGCCATAAAGGAAAGGACACAGGGAAACCCTGTATTAAATATGAATTTCACCATTTAATATTTATGTTCGCATATATTGAGTAGAGCTTTAAAAACTCATCTTGTTTCATCTCTGTAATAGATAACATATTTTATGTATTTATATCACTCAACATTTTCTCCTAAGATTTATGGAATGAAAGATACAATAATCTTCTGCTACACTTAATTTAGTTGGATTTAAAGGAAAAATACATGTAATAGTCAAAATATAATTTTTGTGTATTAGATATTCATGTGGCTCTGAAAATCTGTGTGGGAAGCAACATGTTTACACACACACACATGTAGCTATGGTATAGTTTATAAATATCATGGTAATACTTCTGTTCTGTTTATATTTACTGCAACTTTTAAAGGTATACATATAATTCATGTAGATCGATACTTACTATTCTTCAATATATAAAATTCTGTAATAAGTCCTTAACATATTCACACTTGAATTTACATTCATATTGCGTTTTTGAGAGTATATCACTTGAATAACAACTTTAGTCCTTAACATATTCACACTTGAATCTACATTCATATTGCGTTTTTTAGAGTATATCGCTTGAATAACAACTTTCACCTAATCACCAACAACTATCATATAGGGTAGCTCTCTAATTCTACTTACTGAATAAATTCAACTGTAAAAACTTTTCGACAATTCATTTCATTCTACCAACACAAGTAGATGTATACTATCATCCATAAAACAATAGGACATTCATCCAGAATTAAGTAAAATGTATTATACCAACTATTTAGTCAACAAAACATTCAACCAGGGAAGAGTAGATCAACATACGTGAAAAAAGTGAAGAAACAAAAAAGTGAACAACCAAGTTCCAGCCAACCATAGAACAGAACAACTAATCTACTTGCTCCATTCACCCCCTAGCTTGACCATGAATCCACGAGGGTGAAATCCAAACTCCTCCTTAGCTATCATCCTCTTTCAGAATCATAAAATTTCTCCTTGGAGAAACCAATGCTCATAACAACAAGTGATATTCCTCTCCTCAGCATACTAGGTAGCATCCTGCCTCCTCCCATATGCTATATATGAAAAATCATCTTGTGCCTAGGTCTCTTCCCCTTGGAAATTTTCACAGCTTTGTGAATCCTTGATTTTCAGGGGCTCCCAATCGCCAAATTCCAGATTTGGCACCTATAAAATTCAACACTAAGGTAGTTCAAACATGTTCCCCACTCATGGAGTCATGGTCATCTGATTTCAACCAGACTGTTCCATTTGTCTCTCAACAATAAATATAAAAAGTATTTTTCTTACAAGTGTCATAGTCAAAGAGTTGGGTGGGAAAATCAAAATCTTTGTCCAACAGTCATAATTATAAATTACAACTAATATTTTTTTCTTACAAGTGTCATAGTCAAAGAGTTGGCTGGGAAAATCAAATCTTTGTCCAACAGTCATAATTATAAATTACAACTAACTAAATTATAAATTATAAATTGCCATAAATGGAAATAATTTTCCAAATTCAAATTTACCAAAAACATAAATAAATTCCTAAGTGTATTCAAACTTCAATAATAATTTATTTTTGGGGATATTACATCCTTTCCCACTTCAGTACAAAACTGTACTGAGTGTTTGTTCCTTTCTAGGAGTAGGGTTGGATAATATTTCTGCAAATCTTCCCTCAATTCCCAAGTGGCCTCCTTAGGACTAAAGTGCTTCCATTGCACTTTTACCTCGGCGACGACCCTATTCCGAAGTATTGTTTCTCTCCTGTCGAGAATGCACATAGGTTTTTCTTGGAACTCACCTTATGGTTCCACCTGCACCATGTTCCAATTGATCATGTGAGTAGGATCATGAACATAATTTTGTAACAAAGAAACATGAAATACATTATGATTTTTTATATATGTAGGAAGTGCAAGTTGATATGCCACACGTCCAATTTGAGCTAAGATCTCCAAAGGGCCACAAAACCTGAGTGCCAACTTGGAACAATTTCCTAGATATAATGAACTTCTTCTTGATTTCACTTTTAAATACATGTCGTCCCCAACTTGAAATTCCGCCTACTTTTCAGGTCCGCGTAACGTTTATGTTTGTCATGTGCCTCCTTTAAATTTTTTGGTACTTTTCTTACTATATTCTCCATTTCCCAGAGCATTTATAGTCCCACCATGAGTCTATAAGCTGGGTTATCCTAGCTAATCAGTGTTGTACACTTTGTATCGTAGAGTACTTCAAAGGGGCTCATCATAGCAGATGTCTGGTAATCATTATTGTATGAAAATTATACCAAGTGTAGGTAGTATTCCCACTTACTTGGTTTCGTCCTTACGTACATTTGTAGCATATATTTTATGATTTGGTTTGTTTGTTCAGTCTGCCCTTCCATTTGTGGATCATAGATTGTGATGAAATTCAAGTTATTATTCAACCGTGCAAACAATTCTTTCCAAAATGTAGATGTAAATTTTATGTCTCTATCCGAAATTACCATTTTAGGAATACCATGTAGTCTAAAAATTTCCTTCATGAATATTTTAGCGATGTTAATATCTTTATAAGTAGATTTTACAGGAATGAAATGTAAACACTTGCTAAGCTTATCAATTACTACCATTATTGAATCATTTTCTTTTTGAGTTCTAGGTAAACCTGTGATAAAATCCAGCGATATAGTCTCCCATTTCCATTTTTGTACAGGTAGAGGTTGCAACAGTTCAGCTGGGTGTTGGTGTTCATCCTTCACCTATTGACAAACATAGAAATTAGACAAGTATTATGATGTCTCACCTTTTACATTAGGCCAATAAAATAACTTCCTTAGTGTTGTTACCAATTTCCGGTATCCCGAATGATCAGAATATAGTTTCTTGTGTAGCTCGTCCAAAATTGTTATCTTTAGTTCAGCAGAATATGGTATGTATAATCTTTTTTTGAATCTTAGTAAACCATTTCTGTCTAAACTCAGATCTATCTTGTCTAAATTTTCTGCATTATTTTGTAAATATGCCACTGTTTTAATGTATTTTTCAGCATTATTACTTGCAGCCTTTATCCTTTACTCAATGTCACTTTCTTCCTTGCTAATGTTTATCACAAACAACCCATGAATTCTTCTACTTAAAGCATCTTTCACCTTTTTTTCCTTACGCTTCATGTGTCTTACCTCGAAATCGAATTCGCTCAAGAAGGTCAACCATCTTGTTTGCCTTGTGTTAGGGTTTGGTTCACTAAACAAAAATTTCACACCATTTTTATCAGTCAACAACATAAATTTTCTTCCCATTATATAGTGTTGCCACATATTTAATACATGGATGAGAGCAACTAACTCCAAGTTGTGAGTGACATAGTTTCATTCATGCTCTTTTATTTTTCAGGACTTGTAACAAATAACGTGCCCTTCTTGAGATAGGACACCTCCCAAACCTTTTTTGCATGCATCCACGGAGACTGTGAAGTCTTTATTCGGGTTTGCTACCCTTAGAATTGGTGCAGTTGTTAACAATTCCTTTAACTTATTAAAATTGTTCTGACACTTTTGTCACCAATTGAACTTGGTACCCTTCTTCTATAGGGATGTGATAGGGTGTGCAATCTTAGAGAATCCCTCTATAAATTTGTGGTAGTACCCAGTGATTCCCATGAATGAGCGGATGTCTGCTACGTCCTTAGGGATAGGCCATTCCATGATGGTTATTTTCTCCGGTTCGACTGCAATACCTTCTTCAAATATTACATGTCCTAGGTATTGTATTTTCTTTTCATGAAAGTCACATTTGTTGAATTTAGCATATAGTTTGTGTTTTATTAAAGTTTGTAATACTGTCACTAGTACATATTGTAAAAATTATGACATTCTATTTGCATCGTTATGGACAAAATTGTCCATATTGTCGCAAAATAGAGGAAATTTAAAAAAAAAAAAATCATCTTGCCTGATAATGTTGGTATTGCCACGTTGATGTCTCTCTTGCCACATTGACATCTCTCTTGCCATGTTGTCGTCGATCTTGCCACGTTTTCCACCTAGTCGCCTCTCTTGCCACGTTTATGACATAGACGTCTATCTTTCCATGTTTGTGAATATTGTTGTCGCAATTGCGACGTTGTGGAAACTAGGTTTTCCCCCTCCAATGGTCACCTTAGTATGTTGATCAACTCAAAATACTAATGGTCA
>SNQJ01S0028154.1:6249-20646 GCA_010110895.2 Picea sitchensis | reverse complement strand
AAAAAAAAAAAAAACTTTTGGGGGATAAAATTTAAAAGGGGGAAAAGGGGAAATAATTGTTTTGTCTCATATGTTAGCTTAAAATTTATTAATTAAAAAGGAAAAAGGGAAGAAATTTAATTTTCTACACCTAGCAATTTGAGTTTTAAATGAAAAGGGAAAAAGGGAAATTTAAAAGAACTAGGAAACTAGGAAAAAACGGGAAACATAAAAAGAAAGGGGAAAAAAAAGAAAAAAGAAGAAAGTCTAACGTATTAAGGTATTTATTGTTCAAGAACTTTCTAAATTAAGCTCAACTAGTAAATTAGTAAGAGGGAAAGTCATTAAGACTTGTAAGGGAATATGGGGACACCTAGGAGCGATTTTGGGAATGATTTTAGGTGGGTGAGGGAAATAGGGGTAATTAAGTAATTAAGGAAATTAATTTATGGTGCAATGAAGGGGATGGGTGACACATGTATGGGAAATATTATTATGAATTAAATTATTGAAAAATATATTAAAAGGGGATTTTGTGAAAGTAATTGACTTAGAAAATCTATATAAAGGAGGGAGGAGGAGGATGATGGACCTCTTTTGTTATGTGTAACGTTACACTACAAAATTTTAGAAATGACTGAATTAACTTGTGGGAGTTGGGATACCCAGCTTGGTGAAGAGTGGTAGCTCGGCCTTGCGAGGCGAGTTGGGAGCTAGTTGATTCTTTGGTTATTGCACATGGCGCCTTTGCAACTCAGAGGTCTAAGGGGGAAGAAGAATACCCCTAGCATTGGCTGGGAGGTACCAGTGAAGTCTCATCGGTTGACAGGTGGGAACAGAATGGAGTGCATGGGACAATGACTCAAAGTGGGTGACTCGAAAGAAGGTACGCTTCCTTTAATTCTGCATGGTAGATTATTAGTATACTTTACGCTTTTAGTTTTTCATTTTAATTGGGTAAAGAAATGGATTGACCTAGAATTTTAATTGATAACTGAATCTCCCCCATAGCCTTAAGCTCAATGTTGATTGATTCCCTTGGATTTCAATCCCTGCATGTCATGACCATCCTATGGTTTTATTGATTTTGTGATGAGTTTGCACTTCTTACTTCGCCCTCATCCCTAGCTCATTAGTCCTCTCCTAGGCAGTAGGCCATCAGCCGGATCGACGATCATCACTTCGGTGTTAATAATCCTATATATCCTAATTCCCTCCCTTTATGTGCGATGATTATGAGAGACAGATGTTTCTTCCCAGCCGTCTAGCCCTGTTGATTGTTCCAGGTAGAGTATTCTCTTGCGCCTTGATGTGAATAATTAGCCCTGGAATTTATTGATTGATGGAGAAGTTGTTTTCTCTCTACATTTTTGGCCACCGGTTATGACTGCGATTTCCCCTCGTTAATCTGGTGATTTACCACTTCGTAGGACTTCTTTTTGTTTCTACTTTAAGGGAATATTTTCGCTGCGATTTTATTTCCCTGGCATGTTTTTCTTCTCCATCAAAGGCATGCGTATTGCTGGGTGGTGGGGCGTACTGGTGGGCGTTTTGTTTACTTTTATTGATCACAATTTTCTTTGAAAAACGTCACTGCCTTGATGTTAAAATCTGCATCCTTTATTAATAAAACCAACGATTAGAATGACAGTCTTTGGGTGGCAGTTAAGGAATAGGAATTATCTCTTCGATTATATATTTATTCAATGACAATGAATATAATTCCATTCTATTGTGTATAATGTATAGTGATTTATCTAATGGTAAATGCGAGCTTATTTAATCTACGGGCTTATATTTTATGGTATAAAATTTTACTGTACTAGAATTTTATGGTATAGAATTTTACCGAGTTGCGAGTGTACTGCATATTCCCACTGGCAAATTAATTAGCAAAATTTTTCATAGCATATTTAATTGCATTTTTAAATGTGGTATGGCAGCGATCTGAATAGCAATTTAAAATCTATGATCACATTTTTATTCTGGTTGCATAACAATGATTGAAACAACATATTAAAATCAGCAATGTCATCTTAATTCCATTGTGCAAGACCCTGATTTTTACCATTAGCAATCTTGTTAATCCCATTTTTTTTAGTAGAGCGCATCCATTTCATTTTTAGACAGCGAACCCTTCTTACCTTAAGGGAAACTAATTCTTTAAGAGACAACAATTATAGGGAGAGTTTAAGAACAACCAATAAATGATAGTCTGTGTTTTATTTGGTTGTATCGGTGACCTCTAATTACGTTGTGATTTTCAATTTGGACAACGTTTTACCTAGCCATGTTTTTTCCAGCGAATAGAGTGTTGACTCCTACGTTTGGTTAGCCAATTAATAATGTGGTTGTTGACAATGATTTGGTGGAATGAACCATTTGATATCTAGCAGTGATATTTTATGGCGAAATATTATCTCTAAACAATATTTGACAGCGTGGATAACCGTATTATTGGTGTTTGAATTTTTTTGCGTTTTTAATGTCTCATCGTCAAATTTAGGTAAGATATGCCTTATTGAATATTTCCAACACAATTGTATTTATAATTACTCTCCACATTGCCAACATTTTTATATCTTGGACAACATGTTTATTTATACAACGATAGCATCCTTATACCTTTATTTTTATAGATATCAATAGACCTTTAGACAATGAAATGAGATACAGATTATACCAACGAAATTTTTGGATTAATGACGATTATGTTATGCGATATAGATGGAATATCTTGGAACAATCCACATTAACCTTTTTATGTTAGCCATTATCCTTTTACAAATTTTTATGGGTTATATATTGATATGGTTAATATACCACTACCTTGCATCACTAATTTATTGGTCATATGTTAACCTTACCTACGATATTGCCAGTATCCTTTATTGCTAATTTTCCTTTAAAAAGTTATGTACCTTAATAACTGTATTCAATGTGTGCAGATTGATTGTGTTGCGCAAGTAATTTGTGGTGTTGCTTGAGTGTCTTAGTCGTCCAACCAACTTGTCATTGGGTGCTAAGGCTAGTCGTCAGGTGCTTAGATAGTCCTTGATATCCTAGCATGTTGATCTTAGTTGGGGTTGAGGGTCAAGTTATGTTGTTGTGCCATGGTTGTAGTCGCACCCATCACCTAGTGACGACATGATTCCTGATGAGGGGATCATTGCGCACCCTATGGGATAGAGGCAAGGGATAACATGGTTGGGGTCTATACTACCCATTGTGGGTGTTATTCGTTGTAGTTGTTTCGCGTTTGGGTGGTAACGTCTTCATGTGCTTGGTTTCGCACCATCGAGGTCATAGTTAATTGGTCGTCCAGGATGGGGATGTTGTCCCTTAGCTTTTAGGCGAGGTCACGTTGTGTCGAGATGGGGATGTTGTCCCTTAGCTTGTAGGCGAGGTCATGTTGTGTCGGGCAGGTAGTCATTTCTCCTTGTTTTCTTACACATGTTACATCTAGTTGTGTGGTTAACTATTGTCATCGTTGCCTTCTTTCCTATAAAAAAAAAAATTCACCTTTGCCTTCACTTGTAGTTGTAACAATGGGGTCATTACAGATGGTATCAGAGTGGATTCAACCCGTGACTTGAGAACACTATGACTTTCGTTGATATGATCTTTAATAATAATGTTTCCATTCAAGTTGACCTGATTTCGTGTAGGTAATCATGGTTAAGGGATGTCGTGAAGGCGGATGATGGGGTGCTAGGGGAGGAGGTGTGATGCCTCAAGTAGCATCCATGCTTGAGGGGTCTAACCCCCAGGGAGATGAACAGGTTGTCAGGCAGGAGAAGATAGAGGTGGGTGATATGGCTGGAATGATGAGATCTTTTCAGTGCATGTTTGAGGCACTGGTCATCTATTTGGAAAGAGATGAGGCTAGGGCGCAGACACCCCCTGAGGGTCAACCACACACTCTGGTTGATACTGGTAGCATTCACTATGAACTCAAGAAGGCCAAATTTCCCAAGTTATTTGGTGCCTTAGATAGCACAACCGCCGAGGCATGGTTGGACAATATGGCAATGTGCTTTGTACTTTGCGACTATACCTCCAACATGAAGGTCCACATGGAGGTCTTAAAACTCAAGGGGGACTACTCTTCTATGGTGGAAGACGCTCCTGCCACAACTGAACATGATCGTCTAAGACGCTTCATGGGAACCATTAGAGGAATGGTTCTGAGAGAGGTACATATCATAGGAATTCATTGAGCGTCAGGTCAATGAGTTCAACGCCTTCTGATAGGGCAGCCAGACAGTGCCCGAGTACGAGGCCCATTTTATGGAGCTGCTTAGATATGATCCACATATTAATACTGAGAAACTTAATGTCGACAGGTTCATATTCGGCCTTAATGGAAGCATACGTGCATGATGTTTTCCAAAAGGCCCTCATAGCAGAGGAGAAGCTTATTAGCAGGGGTCAGAGAAAGAATCTAGCGAAACCAACAAGGAAGGTGTCATCTGGTGTGCAAGATCCTCAAACACCAGCTAGAAATATGCTAGGATATCATGGCTTCCAGAGGGGATCCACTTTCTCTACACCTCAGCGACCAATGCCTTAGAAATGGACACCTTATCGGGGACCACAACATTAGCATCAACATCGACTACACCAGTAGTAGTTTAGGCCTGTTCAACAGAACAAACCAGAATTCGAAGCTGGTGGGTTGTCATCTTCTACTTCGGGTACCAGGAGTACTAGATAGAATAAGGGGTGTTGGACATGTGGGGAGCCACGCTACCAGTGCGACTACCCTGTGGATAGGACTAGAGCATCTCAATCAGTCAGACCCACTACCATGGGAGATATGGGAAAGGCCCATTGGATTCATTCAGCGGTGAATAACTGCCAAGTAGAGCACTAGTCGATTGTGCTCAAGATGTCAGGTACCATCGCTGACCAGACCCTTAGTATTTTTATATATACCGGTGCTACTAAGAGTTTCATTTCTCGTGCAATGCTAAAAAGGATTAAGGTAAAGGCAGTCAAATAGGATGAGTTTATCTTCGTAGACATGGCTTCAGGAGATAAACAAAAGGTTGGAGGAAAGGTTACAGGTTGTACCCTTAACCTGGGAGAGTTCACCAGGGCCAACTTGTACATCACAATCTTAGGATCTTATGACATCGTGATCGATATGGACTGGTTGGAACCGCATGAGGTGATACTTAACTGTAAGATGAAATGATTAATCTTGGTCGATGATGAGTGACAAAGATGTGTTCTTATAGGATGCAACTAGGCAGTTTGCTTAAGGGTCATATCTTCATTGCAGCTACAAAAGAGCATGCGCAAAGGATGTAAGATTTAAGTGATCCTTTCATTAAATGATAAGGGAGTAGCAGATGGTCTAGAACACCTTCCTGTGGTGAGAGAGTTTACAAATGTCTTCCCAGAGGAGTTACTCAGGATGTCACTGGAGAGGGAATTGGAGTTTACTATAGACCTAAAACTGGGGAATGAACCGATATCTAGAATCCCTTATCGGATGTCAACCTTGGAGTTACAGGAGTTGAGAATGCAACTGAAAGAATTGTTGGACCTCAGACTGATATGTCCAAGTGTGTCACCATGGGGTGTGCCTGTTATTTTCATATGAAAGAAGGATGGGTCATGGAGGCTCTCCATGACTACCTTCAATTGAACAAGACAACGATCAAGAATCAATATCCATTGTCAAGGATTGGTGATCTGTTTGATCAAATGAAGGGAGCAATGGTGTTCTCAAAGATGGATTTGCGATCATGGTATCACTAGTTGCGGATCAAGGAGGCTGATGTCCCTAAGACAACCTTTAAGATGAGGTTTGTTCATTACGAGTTTATTTTTTTATCGTTTGGAATGACAAACACCCCAGGGATATTTATGAGTTTGATGAATGGGGTGTTCCAAGAGTACTTGGACAATTTCGTCCAAGTATTCATTGACGATATTTTGATTTACTCTCAAATTATGGAGGAGCATGATGAACACTTGCGCTTGGTATTAAAGTGTTTGCGAGAGCACAAATTATATGGGAATTTGTCCAATTTCTCATTTTATCAATTGAGGATTCACTACTTAGGGCATGTCATCTCCAACGAAGGTATCGTTATGGATCCAACAAAGGTCGAGGCTATTATGGAATGGCCTGCATCGATGAATGACCAGAAGTGTGTAGCTTCATGGGTTTAAAAAGATACCATTGACAGTTCATCGAGGAACTTTTGAAGATAGCAAATCCGATCATGGAGTTGTAGAAGAAGAACAAGAAGTTTGTTTGGACCGAGAAATGCGCGGAAGCATTTGGGAGGCTCAAAGGGTTGTTGAAAACAACACTAATACTAAAGGTCCCTGATGTGGATGCAAACTTCTTTTTATGCACTGACGCATCCAAGGAAGTCTTAGGCGGAGTCCTGATGCAAGACAATTGAGTGATCACTTACAACTCTAGGAAAATGAGAAGGCATGAGGAAAACTATGCGACACACGATTTGGAGTTGTTAGGCATTGTATATTCCTTGAAGGTTTGGAGACACTACCTTGTTGGATGAAAAATTGATCTAAAGATGGACCATTGTGGACTAAAACACATCTTTACGCAAAGAAACCTCAACACGCACCAATGACATTGGTCAGAATTGCTTAGCGAGTATGACTTCGAGATTACTTACATAAAATGAACAGTAAACCATGTGGCAAATGCATTGAGTTGGAGACCACACATCTTTTTTGTGTTGCCTCTTCAGACGAATCTATGTGAAAAGATTCTAACTTTACATCTTGACAATGACTGGTACAAATAGGTCGAGGGTTTTATCAGACAAAACACAATGATGGTACCAATATTTGAAGGATTTACATTTGACGACGTTGGATTATTGAGGTTTAAAAATTGGATTTACATACCACCGAACGACGAGTTAAGGAGCTTGATCCTAAACGAGGCTAATAGAGTAGTATACATGGCTAATCTTGGAGTCGCCAAGATGAGGGCGGACCTTAAACCCTTTATTCTTCTAGAAAGGAATGAAGGCATACATAGTCAACTATGTGGCTAGATGTCTATAATGTCAGCAGGTAAAGGCTGAACATAGACATCCAACAGGATTACTACATCCACATGCTATTCCAGAATCAAAATGGGAGGTTATTTCGACGGATTTTATTGTTGGATTCCCACTGACATCACAGAGACATCACTCGATTTTGGTAGTAGTAGACACTTTGACAAAGAGTGCTCACTTTATTCCTATGCGTATGACGTATCGGGCACCTGACATAGCTAGAGTTTTTGTCAGTGAGATTGTAAGGCTGCATGGCATGCCTAAGAGGAGTATATCTGATCGAGGATCAGTGTTTACTGGATGATTTTGGATGAGTTTCCAAGAGGCCTTGGGAACCCAACTTAACTTCAATACTACGTATCACCCTGAGACTAATGGGTAGATCGAATGAACGAACCAAACCTTGGAGTACATGTTGCGCATGTACGTGATGGACCAACAAAAGCGTTTGGATGAATTATTTCCACTAGTAGAATTCTCTTATAACAACAGTTACCAAAGAACCATTAAGATGGTACCTTTCAAGTTTCTTTATGAGCGACCTTGTCATACACCTTTGACTTGGGATCAACTTAAGGATAGGGTTCTGGTGGGATGAGAAATGATTCAAAGAAATGGAAGAGAAAGTGCAAACAATAAGACAAAGGATTAAAGAAGCACATGATCAACATAAGAGTTATTCTGATGCACACTATGTTGACCGTAGTTACAAGGTTGGCGATCGAGTCTTCTTGCGGGTAAAACCACATAAGATTTTGATCAAGTTTGGAAGGGGAGATAAACTTTCTCCTAGGTTTATGGGACCTTTTGAGATTGTGGATAGGAAGGAGCCCATGGCCTATAGACTATCCTTGCCTGATTCTTTGAGGCGTATGCACCATGTTTTTCACATATCTGTTTTGAGACATTATATTAGTGATCCTACACATTGTACTGACATGAGTTCCTTGCAGGTATCGAAAGAGGGGGAACTCAGAGCTGAGCCAATCCGCATCACGGGTCATCGCATTCGAAAACTACAACGTCGAACAATAGATCAGCTCAAGGTCCAGTGGGACAACTATAGTCCGCACTTGACGACCTGGGAGGACACATATGATATGCGCCAACAATTTCCATTTTTATTTGATAGATAGACTTATGACACAGTGGTACACATTATTTCATCACTTATATACTGTGAAACTTTGGGACAAAGTTTAGACCAAGAGGGGGTGTATGTAACATCCCACTGTTGTGCACACTGAGTGAACTTATTCTTGAAGGAAACTTGCTTGCAAGTAATCCAGATTATTGCACTATTAAGCATTTGATTTTGAGTATGAGGTGTTATGGGTTGATGAAATTTTGTTTTGTTGCATTGACATAGAGAGGTGCTATTGACTCGGTTTTACTGAGTGTGCAAGATTTTGGACCCCTTGGAATCCAGATCGAGTCAAGCAGTGGACTATTGGGGTTTGACTATTGTATATACGATATTTGTGCATCTGATTAGATGATATGATTATGGATATATTTTTGACATGATTAGTTGATGATGCAAGCTGACAATAGCTTGCCGACCAGACTCACATGTGGAGTAGAGGGGTCACGCACGACTACTAGAGAGGTTGAGGGAGAGGTGTGGACAATAGCCCTACCACAACCTACTAGCATTCTCGATGTGTCTGTAATTGTAGGTTAATGACTACCTATTTCGAGAATACCCATGATGCTGTGAGGGAAGGCTGTGACAGTCGCTCACAATGATTCTAAGGGGCACACAATAAGGCAGGGGTCTTATTCCTTAGAGGTCCTTAGTCTCCCACAAGATCACCTGGAGGAGTATTGACTCCATGGGTTTTAGATGTCTACCATATCATTCAAGAGGCGAGTGGCACCCTTGGAGCATGTAGTGTGTCCCTAAGGGCACATCGTGAAAGAAAAATGGAAAGAGACGACTGGCGCCCTTGGAAAACGTAATGCCTCCTGAAGGGCACATCACACAAGGGAACCAAAATGGGGCGAGTGGCACCCTTAGAGAACCTAGTGCATCCTGAAGGGCATGTTGTGTTGCTAAATAATAAATGAATAAACCTATATGGCCTTAGAACGAATGCTGTGATGAGAAATATTTAAAACAAATTCCCTAATAAAATGTCACCTAGCCTAGAAAATTAAAGTCTAGGTCTAAGAGATACTTGTGATAAAAATAAAAATATATACTTATATAACAATAATAATAAAAATAAATAAATAATAACGATAATCATCATTCACCATGTGACGAGAAAGGGGTAAGCAATTCATTAAATTATATAAAAAAAATTATCTTTTGGGGGATAAAATTTAAAAGAGGGGAAAGGGGAAATAATTGTTTTGTCCCATGTATTGTAATGGCTTCATATGGGATTTATCTATTTACATCTTGGATTCCAACATACCAAAAAAACTTGCACAAGACAAGAACTTGTTAACATGAAATCTCTCAAGAAAATGTTTGAATATCATATAAATTTGAACACATAAATAAAAATATCATGTGTACATCTGTAACATGTATATATAGACACACTTGTGAAGATCCCTTGCTGGATTATTTTCATGGCTTACCGCCATTTTTCACCATTCAACAAATTGATCAATAGATTAAAATCGATCGACATGAGGATTCATCTAATACATTCTAAGTGTCATTTTACACATGCCCCTGCACCGTCCTCCTCTAATTTTCCATGATCAATCTACAAAAAAATACAACAATGTGTAATGTTTGATTTCTTATGAAGATGACACAAACTATAGAATGATTGTGAATATATGAACTAACCCGTACACCCATCTGACCATATCCAATGTCGATCAAATATGAACCCGTTTTATTTCAATGAATCATAAAATTTATGTAACAACCCCATCGTTACAACTACAAGCAAAGGAGAAGGTGCAATTTTTTTTTATAGGCAAGAAGGCAATGACGACAAGATTTAACCACACAACTAGATGAAACATGTGTAAAACAACAAGGAGAAATGACTACCCTCCCGACATAACATGACATCACCTACAATCTAAGGGACAACATCCCCATCCTGACACAACGTGACCTCGCCTATAAACTAAGGGAAAAAATCCCCATCCCAACACAACATCCTCGACGTCTAGTTAACTATGACCTCGATGGTGCACAAACAAGCACATGAAGGCATTACCACCTAAACACCCAACAACTACAATGAAAAAATCCCAGAATGAGTAGTACATACCCCGACCAAGTTATCCCTCGCATCTATCCCGTAGGGTGCGCACAATGATCCCCTCATCAAGAATCATGTCATTGCCAGGTGATGGGCCTGACTACAACCATGGCACAAAAACATAACTTGACCCTCGACCCTAGCTAAGATCAACATGCTAGGATATCAAGGACTAACTAAGCACCTGACGACTATCCTTAGCACCCAATTACAAGTCGGCTGGATGAATAGGACACTCAAGCAACACCACAAATTCCTTGTGCAACACAATCAATATGTGCACCTTGAATACAATTATTAAGGTACATAACTTTTTAAACNTGTCCCATGTATTGTAATGGCTTCATATGGGATTTATCTATTTACATCTTGGATTCCAACATACCAAAAAAACTTGCACAAGACAAGAACTTGTTAACATGAAATCTCTCAAGAAAATGTTTGAATATCATATAAATTTGAACACATAAATAAAAATATCATGTGTACATCTGTAACATGTATATATAGACACACTTGTGAAGATCCCTTGCTGGATTATTTTCATGGCTTACCGCCATTTTTCACCATTCAACAAATTGATCAATAGATTAAAATCGATCGACATGAGGATTCATCTAATACATTCTAAGTGTCATTTTACACATGCCCCTGCACCGTCCTCCTCTAATTTTCCATGATCAATCTACAAAAAAATACAACAATGTGTAATGTTTGATTTCTTATGAAGATGACACAAACTATAGAATGATTGTGAATATATGAACTAACCCGTACACCCATCTGACCATATCCAATGTCGATCAAATATGAACCCGTTTTATTTCAATGAATCATAAAATTTATGTAACAACCCCATCGTTACAACTACAAGCAAAGGAGAAGGTGCAATTTTTTTTTATAGGCAAGAAGGCAATGACGACAAGATTTAACCACACAACTAGATGAAACATGTGTAAAACAACAAGGAGAAATGACTACCCTCCCGACATAACATGACATCACCTACAATCTAAGGGACAACATCCCCATCCTGACACAACGTGACCTCGCCTATAAACTAAGGGAAAAAATCCCCATCCCAACACAACATCCTCGACGTCTAGTTAACTATGACCTCGATGGTGCACAAACAAGCACATGAAGGCATTACCACCTAAACACCCAACAACTACAATGAAAAAATCCCAGAATGAGTAGTACATACCCCGACCAAGTTATCCCTCGCATCTATCCCGTAGGGTGCGCACAATGATCCCCTCATCAAGAATCATGTCATTGCCAGGTGATGGGCCTGACTACAACCATGGCACAAAAACATAACTTGACCCTCGACCCTAGCTAAGATCAACATGCTAGGATATCAAGGACTAACTAAGCACCTGACGACTATCCTTAGCACCCAATTACAAGTCGGCTGGATGAATAGGACACTCAAGCAACACCACAAATTCCTTGTGCAACACAATCAATATGTGCACCTTGAATACAATTATTAAGGTACATAACTTTTTAAACGAAAATTTTCAATAAAGGATAGTGGCAATATCGTAGATAAGGTTAACATATGACCAATAAATTAGCGATACAAGGTAGTGGTATAGTAGCCATGTCAATATATAACGCATAAAAATTTGTAAAAGGATAATGAATAACATAAAAAGGTTAATGCAGATTGTTCCAAGATATTACATCTTTATCTCATAACATAATCGTCATTAAGACAAAATGTTCATTGGTATAACCTATATCTCATTCCATTGTGTAAATGTCTATCGATGTCTATAAAAATAAAGGTATAAAGATGTTATCGTTGTATAAATAAACATGTTATCCAAGATATAAAAATGTTGGCAATGCAGAGAGTAATTATAAATACAATCATGTGGGCAATATTCAATAAGGCAGATCTTACCTAAATTTGACGGTGAGACACTAAAAACGCCAAAAAATTCAAACACCAATAATACGTTTAGCCATGTTGTCAGATACTATTTAGAGCTAAGATTTGGACATAAAAATATCACTTCCAGATATAAAATTGCTCGGTCCGCCAAATTGCCGTCAACAACTGTGTTATTAATTGGCTGACCAAACGCAGAAGTTAACACGTTATTCACTACGAAAAACATGGCTGGGTAAAACCCTATCCAAATGGAAAATCACAGTGTAATTGGAGGTCGTTGATACAAGAAAATAAAATGGAGACTATCATTTATTCATTGTCCTTACACTCTCCCTATAATTGTTGTCTCTTAAAGACATGTTGTCCCTTAAGGTAAGAAGAGTTCGTTGTCTAAAATTGAAATGGATATGCTCTGCTAAAAAAAATGGGACTAACAAGATTGCGAATGGTAAAAATTGGGGTCTTACACAATGGAATTAAGATGTCATTGTTGAGTTTAATACATTGCTTCAATCGTTGTTATATAACCAGAATAAAAATGTGATCGCTGAGTTTAAATTGCTATTCAAATCACTTCCATGCGACATCTAAAAATGCAGGTAAATATACTATCAACATTTTTGCTAGTTAATTTGCTAATGGGAATATGCAGTACACTCACAACTTAGTAAAAGTAAATAAAACTCCCACCAATATGCCCCACCACCCAGCAAGGCACATGCCCTTGATGGAGAAGAAAAACCTTCCAGGGAAATAAAATCGTAGGGAAATACACCCTTAAAGTAGAAACGAAAAGCAGTCCTACGAAGTGGAAAATTGCCAGATTAACAAGGGACAGCCGCAGTCACAATCGACAGCCAAAAACGCAGAGATTTTTTTTTTTTCCATCAATCAATAAATTGCAGGTTTGATTATTCGCATCAAGGCACAAGACAACACTCTACCTGGAACAATCAACAGCGCTAGACGACTGGGTAGAAACATTCGACGCTCATCATCGTCGCACAAAAAGAAAGGGCATTAGGATCTATAGGTCTATTAACACCAAACTGACGATTGTCGATTTGGCTCCTAGATGACTACCTAGGAGAGGACTGATGAGCTAGGGACCAGGGCAAAGTAAGAAGTGCAAACTCATCACAAAATCAGTAAAACCATAGGCTTGTCATGACATGCAGGGATCGAAAGACAAGGGAATAAATCAACAGGGAGCTTAAGGCTATGGGGGAGATTCAGTTATCAATTAAAATTCAAGGTCAATCCTTTTCGTTACCCAATTAAAATGCAAAACTAAAAGATTAAAGTATACTAATAATCTCCCATGAAGAATTAAAGGAAGTGTACCTTCCCCCAAGTCGCCCACTCTCAATCGTTATCTTGCGCGCTCCGTGCCTCTCCTTCCTGTCGACCGATGAGACTTCACTGGTACCTCCCAGCTAACACTCAGGGTATTCTTCTTCCCCCTTATCCCCTAGAGATGCAAAGGGGCCACACACACTAACCAAAGAATCAACTAGATCCCATCTCATCTCACAAGGTCGAGCTACAACTGCTCACCGAGTTGGGTATCCTAACTCCCACAACCTAAGTCAGTCAAGTCTAAAACTCTGCAATCTAACGTTACTCATAACAGAAGAGTTACATCATCCTCCTCCTCCCTCCTTTATATACATTTTCTAAGTCAATTACTTTCACAAAATACCCTTTTAATTTATTGTTCAATAATTTAATTCATAATAATCCTCCCCATACATGTGTCACCCATCCCCTTCATTGCACAATAAATTAATTTCCCTAATTAATTAATTACCCCTATTTCCCTTACCCACCTAAAATCATCCCTAGAATTGCTCCTAGGTGTCCCTGTATTCCCTTACAAGTTTTAATGACTTTCTCCATTACTAATTTACTAGTTGAGTTTAATTTAGAAAGTTCTTAAATGCTAGATAGCTTACTAAGTTAGACTTTCTTCTTTTTCCTTGTGTTTCCCCTTTCTTTTTATGTTTCCTTCTTTTTCCTAGNCTTTTTTCCCTTTTTCCTTTTTTCCCTTTTTTCCTGGTCCCTAGCTCATCAGTCCTCTCCTAGGCAGTCATCTAGGAGCCAAATCGACAATCGTCAGTTTGGTGTTAATAGACCTATAGATCCTAATGCCCTTTCTTTTTGTGCGACGATGATGAGCGTCGAATGTTTCTACCCAGTCGTCTAGCGCTGTTGATTG